>QLPN01003030.1:0-27467 GCA_003314395.1 Albatrellus ellisii
GTATCATATGGTATCCAGTATGTACACCATCTCCACTCCAGGCAAGAGCCTAGTGGAGGGTAGTGTAAGGGGAGATTATGGTCACCATGCGGGTATATATAGAAAGAGACTAAGTAAGTAAGTGTGTACATAGATGATTGCTGCTAGGTGGTTGTGGCTCGTGTTAGTGCAGCACTCGTCAGCAGCCAGATTGCAGGTCTTACACTGGTAGTTACTATGAAGAGTCAATGGTGTGGTGTAGTTGTTGTCAGCCTTGGTGGGAGTCACACCTGGAGGCAGGGGTGTGGTTGTAGGGTTGCAACCATCCAGCTGAAAGTGGTCAAGAAGGTCACCAATGTATGCCTCTTGGTCAATGTCCAAGGTGCACTTGGAATGATCCCTTGTGACATGGAGGCCAAGGTAGGACCTGATCTCCCCTAGGTCTGTCATCTGAAAGATGGATTTTAGCACCACTTTACATTCCTCTACCTCAGCAAGGGAATCTCCTAGGATGGTGATATTGTCAATGTGGAGGACTATGATGAGGGGTTTTGAGGAGGAGGTGGATATGTATATCCCTGAGTCAGAAAGGGTACAAGTGAATGAGAGGTTGAGAAATGACCTGTGCATTGTGTGGTGCCATTGTTGAGATGCTTGTTTTAAACTGTAGATGGCTTTTGTGAGCCACACACCTTCCCCTCTGTCCCAGGAATGATGAAGCCATGGGACTGATCCATATAGATTCCTTTGTCTGGATCACCATTGAGGAAGGCAGACTTGACATCCATGGAATGGATTCCCCAGTCTTCTAGAGCAGTGATGGCAAGGAGAGTGTGGAGGGACTCAAAGCATGCAACTGGTGTTATGAGGCACTTGCTTTGGCACCTCGTAATGCATTTTCTTTTTTCTTTTTTTCTTTTATCTTACTTACTATGGTAAAGTGTAGTATTATTACTACAAGTGTGAGCTTAGCTTTAGTAAGGACTTATCTTTTCCTTTCTCTTTTTATAGTACTTAAGTATTTACATACTTGAGTGTGAGCATAGCTCCAAGTACTATAAAAAGACTTATCTTTTCCTTTCCTTTTCTTCTTTATTTATTATAACATTTACTTGCTAAGGACTAGTACTATACAATTAGCAAGGACTTGTGTTTCTCGTTGTTATTTACATTTGTTTATCTCATGTTCATTTCGCGCTTGTGGCTGAGCCACTTATATCACATGGACATGTACTTACTGCACTTTACTGCGCAACTTTACTATAGTTAGATCACTAGTTTTGTATAAATAGTTGACAGACTGGCGGTCTTAAACCCCAGTCTTGTCAACTTTGCAATCTAGGGAATTCTCCTTACACAGTGCTTGACTTAAGCTCATTTCAAACTCGCTTCATTCTCTAAGAACTAAGTCTAAGATCTCTTAAGTCACTAAACGTTGCTAAAACATCTTACACTCGTCACTCTGGATCCTTGCATTGTTATTGGTGGAATAATCCTCATATCAGTATCGTTGATCCCCATCTCCATTGTCATCAGAAGATTCTATTACATGTATCAAACACATATTCAAACCCCAGTTACCAGGAGTATCAATACTGATCTTCCCTAAGACTGTCCAATAGGCCACTCTTAGCAACTGGGGAGAATGTTTCAGTGTAGTTGACACCATCAGCCTGTGTATACCCTTTTGCAAGGAGTTGCACCTTGTATTCTCCATCTGCATTCTGTTCAAAGACCCACTTGTTCCCTACCAAGTTGTGGCCTGGAGGAAGGTCAACAAGGTCCCACATATGAAGGTCTTGCAGAGATGCAAGTTCTTCCTTGCAGGCAGAGCTCCAGGAGTTGGCATCTGGGCCAGAGAGGGCCTGTTTTAGTGTGAGCAGGTTGTGCAAGATGGTGTGGGAAAGTATGGCAGAGATGGAAGGGCTGCTGCAAGGTGTCACAAAGATGTCATTGTCATCACTGTCTCCATCAATTCCCCCCTCTCCAAGGATGTACACAAACTCCCTGGGACCATGGGCACTGTCATGAAAGCAATCAGGCCAACAAGTGAGGCATTGAGAACAGTGAAGAACAGGTATGTCATCATTGAGGAGGCACATGTGAGCTTGCTGATGACCAGGGCTGGGCTGGACTGGATGATGCCAAACAGGTGCAGGTGCTGGAGCATCATGTTCCAGATGCACAGTGTGGCATGCCTGAATGCAGGGCAGCACAGCAGCTGGGGTAGGCACATGTGGAGGCATGACCAGTATGGTGACTGGGATAGCTGGCACAGGGACATTGTCCAGGGAGACACCTATGACATTGTCTGAAGAGGGCAGTCTGACATGTGCAGGACCTGTGGTCATCAGTGGTGCTGGAACATTGATGGACCCACTGAAATCATCAGAGTCAGGTGAAGGCAGTGGAGGCAGTGGAGGCAGTGGAGGCAGAAAAACATTGAACACAGTAGGTGCTGTAGTCAGGTCAATGGCAGGGAGGATGTCTTCCTGAAAAACCACATCATGACTGATAACACAATGATGAGCAACCTTGACCCAGGCATGGCAACCAAAGACCCAGAGGTGAGAGATGTCAGGAGGAGAGGCAGCTGTGTCCCAGAGAGTGGCAGGGGCCATCCAGCCCAGATGGCAAGATGGAGAGAGGTTGTAGGTGTGGACTGCAATGCACATGGCATATTCCCAAAAACTGGAGGAGAGTCCAGTGTGGTGCAGGAGAGATGGGGCATGATCCAGGACCAAGCAGTTCCAGTGTTCCACACCCTCATGTTCTTGCAGTGAGTATGGTACAGTGCATTAATGACTGACTCCCCTGTCCATGAGCAGCATGGTAACTGACACATTGAGGTACTCCCCTCCTTGGTCTCTACACAGAGCAGTGGGCCAGCACCCAAAGAGTGTGTGAGTGTGGGCAAGGTAGTGTTCAAGTGCCTGTGACAGCTCAGGTTTCTGATGTATCAGGTAGATTGTCCCAAAACCAGAGTAGTCATCAATGAAAGTCACAAAGTAGACATTCCCTGAAGGAACTGATGCAATGCTGACAGGCCCAACTAAGTCTGAATGGACTAGGCCAAGCACTTTGGTGGCATGCAATCATGAAATCCAGACAGAACTTCAAGGGAACTTGCCTTGTAGGCAACCACTACAGGGAGATGTGGTGAGCAACAGCGATGGAGGAGAGAATCCAGATAGTTATTATGGCTGAATGTGGGAGATGACAGCCCTCTGAGAGGTGGCCAAGGTGCTCATGCCAGAGACAGATGGTAGGTGAGTTGTGAGACCCAATGGATGCAGTGAAGGCAAGGTCTACCCAGTAGGTCCCTCCACAGAGGTTACCAACACTGAAAACCTTGTCAATATGATGCACATGCTTTTGTCATAGATGACCCAGAAGCCAAGTCAATCTAGGCAACTGACAGAGAGAAAGTGTCCAGAAGCATCAGGGACATGAAGGTCCTTGGAGAGTGTGTGTGAGATGATGTCAGCAGAGGGCAAGGTATGTTGCTGTGCACTAGAGCCTTTCCCTGAACAAGGAATGCTTGTGCCATTCCTGACAGTGACAGTATGGAAGGTGAGTGTTTCATATATTGTGAAGTCTTCATGATGGGGTGAGATATGATTAGTACACCAAGAATATAGCATCCAGGCATTAGACCTCCCAACATAGTGGCAAGCATCAAATATGGCAGCAGAGGACATAGCATTTATACTAGAACTAACACCATCTCCAGGTGTAGTCCCCCTTTTATCCTTGCCCTTCTTCTCTAATCTTGCTTTTATGTTCTCAGGCATTTTGTACAATGTCCAGCACATCTCAACAGTATGGTTCTGGTGTTTGCAATGTGAACAGAAGGCAGAGTAGCATTAAGCAGAGGTGGGACTAGACTTCTGGAATGTGGAAAATGTTACAAGGCACTTGGTTAGGCACCTTGTAACAGACTTGTTTTTTTTTTTCTTTTTCTTTTTCTTTTCTTTTATCTTACTTACAATAAGTGTAGTATTAACTACAGTTGTTGAGCTTAGCTCCAACTTATAGTAAGGACTCTATCTCATTTATAGTACTACAGTATTTACTACTGTGCTGTGAGCTTTACTCCAAGTATTATAAAGCTTCTTTATCTTTTATCTTTATTTATTTATTTACATCCACTTGCTAAGGACTATCACTATACAATTAGCAAGGACTCATCCTATCTCATCTCTATTTACCTTTGTTTATCCCTCATTCATTTCATGTTTGTGGCTACATTTACTTTAGCTCACTGTGGATGCAACTTGGTCACATGATCTTGTTGATTGCTGCACAATCATCATTGATCAGTGAACCTTATTTACTTGTACTATCTTTAGGATGCTCTGTTTTGTATAAGTAGGGACAATGTTAGAATGTATTTCTTGTCCTTTCATTTCATATTCCTTTTATCTTTTACTTTCCTTTATGTTTCTCTTGATTAGATAAGATAATCTTACATCACTTACTGTCATTGTGTGCTAGGTTACTCTGGGTGAGCCTAGACTCATGGTGTGAGGCTGACGTTTCCCAGCAAGGTCACACAATGTAAAGGAAGGGAAAAGGGTTAACATGAGGGATGAGGTCACACTTAAGCAAACAGATATCCCAGATGTATTCAGCTAAAGAAAGAATACAATACAAGTGCTCTATATATACTAAAGGTAATCTGTGCACAGACCATGTATGTACTGTAGGGCAGGCGTATCATAAAGGAATGTGCAGCATTCCTGTGAATGATCAATAAGTGACTTGCACAGCATCAGTAAGGATGTGCAGCATCTGTGAGAAGCTCTGTAAGCAACTGTGAGAATATGTGTCATATATGTATAGGCCAATGACAAATGATGAATGAGTCATATATAATCACAATAAGATCTGTCAATGATCTGATAAGATGTCTCTTGTAGATCTTGAGTGATAATCATAAAAGAAATCATAAAATGAAAAGAAAATAAAATGTGTCCTGACAAATACCCCCTCTCTTAGGGCAAGATGACTTGATGAGCATACAATATTCCCATAGATCCAAAGCCTTCTTCTCCTCAAATAGTATCATCCAATGTGTCTACTTCATGGACATCAGCAATTGATATGTGTTCTAGAATCAATTGAGCAATGTGATTGCCAGGGTTGATAATGAGTATTTTCAATACTCCCCTATAGTCAGAATCAATGACACCTTCACCAATATGGATAGAGTTCTTAACAGCCAAACCACTGCAAGGTGCAATACAGCCATAACAATGATCTGGTATAGCTAAGGTGATTTGGGTGTCAACCAATTTTTGACTATGTGAGGGAGTAGTGATTTTCTCGGCACTATAGAGATCTAGTCCAGCAGCATGCTCTGATCCTTTTGTGGGTAGTTTTGCTGATGTTGAAAGTCGTTTGATAGGTAGTGAACATTTCTGAATAGTACGAATAGCAAGAGGATGTCCTGTATGGAATTTCTTAACCAGCTTGGGTATGTCTTTGATGATATTTGTAGCTGGTTCCCAAGTATTTTCGTCTTCTGGACAGTTTTTCCATTTTACAAGATATTGGGTTTTTCTTCTATACTTTCAACTATTTAGTATTGTTTCAACTTCATAATGTTCAATACCATCTTTGATGATAGGAGAAGGTGGTGATTTTACAACCCATTCTGGAATTTCATTTGGAGTGTATGGTAGAAGTTTTGCAACATGGAAGACCAGATGAATTTTCATGGACTTGGGTAATGTCAACCTATAGGCATTGTTTGACAATATTTCTGTGATTGGATATGGTCCAATTCATTTATAATCCAATTTCCTGGTAGGTCTTCCCAATTGAATGTTTGTCACATCTAACCAAACTTTATCTCCAATTTTGTAGATGGGTGTTGCTCCTCTGAGTGTCATAATATTTCTTCATGTCATCAGCCACTTTTCTTGGTGCTGATTCTGCATCATCCCTTGTCCTCTTCATTCCTTCAACAAAACTTTCTACCAATTTGATAGTGGATGTCTTGCCCAGTTTGAAGCCCACTCTTGGATTCTGTCCAGAGTATTTGGTCAAGGCATTTATTCTGTTGTTATAACAAAATTCTGCCATGGGTAGCCAATTCATCCAGTCTGATTGTCTATGATCAACAAATATTTGGAGATATTGTTCTATCTCTTGATTGATTCGTTCTGTTTGACCATCTGTTTTGGGATGATAAGCTGTGGATAAGGCTGTTTTAATGCCTAATAGTAACTCCTTCATCATTTTGGATGCAAATTGAGGTCCCTGATCTGATCTGATCTTTTCAGGGAGTCCATGATGTTTCCAAATGTTATCTCTGAACATCCTCACTACCCCTTCTGCTGTTATGTCAGATGTTGTCACATTGATGTGGATCATTTTGGAGAATCAATCCACAACCACAAGTATTGAATTGTATCCTTGAATTTCAGGTAATTGCATGATAAGGTCGGTAGATATGATTTGCCAAGGATTCAATGGTATTTCATTTGGTGTTAATTCTCCTTGTGGTTTCTTCATGATTGTCTTTGTTCTCTGACAAATGTCACAACTTTTGACATATTTTCCAATGTATGCTGCCATTCCTTTCCACCAAAATGTTCTTGACACTATCTCCAGTGTCCTCCACTGTCCTGGATGTCCTGTGATTGGAGTATCATGGCATTGTTTGATGACTTCTGCTCTGCAACTGTCTGGGACAAGGATTTTGTCTTTGTACATTAACAGTCCTTGTTTGTTTTGTCCCCATCCAGTAATGATAGCCATTTTTGCTTCATCTGCTGATAGTTCTGACCACATTTTGACATCTCCATCCTTCTCTTGTTCATCTGCTATTCTTTGAAGGAGTGGAATGTTGTTTGCCATAACTGCTATGATGTGTTTGTCTGTAATCATGGATGTGCAAGTGCTATCAACAAGATTATTTGATTTGAAAATTTCAGGTTTTAGCAGTATGACACTCTCATTGTCATGTTCCACCCCCTCTTTATGATCCACTCATCTTGAGAGGAGATCTGGTTTAGCTGAACTCTTTCCTGGTCTGTGGGAAAGGTGGATATTGAATCTAGAAAGAAATAGAGACCATCAAGCCTGGTGACAGTTCAATTTCTGGGCACTCATAAAGTACTCTAGATTTTTGTGATCCATGAGGATCTGGACTGGACTATCTGTTCCTTCTAGATAGTGTCTCCATTGTTCTAGTGTGCATATAATGGCTAACATCTCTTTGTTGTAGATGTTGTAATTCCTTTCTGCCAGTGATGATCCTTTGCTGATATACACCACTGGATGCCACTTTTTGTCATCTCTCATTTGTGACCATACTGCTCCTGTAGCATAACCTGAACTATCTGCTTCTACAAGATAAGGTCAATTGAGTTCAGGAAAAACTAAAACAGGTTTTGAACATAATGCTGTTTTAAGGTTTTCAAATGATTCTTGTTGTTCCTGATCCCAATGCCATTTGATATCTTTCTGTAGAAGTGAATTGAGGGGTTTAGCTATATCCAAAAATCCTCTGATAAAATGATGATAAAAATTGGCACAACCCAAAAATGAGTGAACTTCAGTGATGGAAGTTGGTGTAGGCCACTCTGCAATCCCTTGGACTTTGACAGGGTCCATCATGATTTTGTCAAAGGATATTTTGAGTCCAAGGTAGTCAATTTCCATTTTTTCAAAGTCACATTTTTCAGGTTTTTCAGGTTTCAGATAAAGCTTATTATCACATAATATCTTCAACACTTCTTCCATGATGATTCTGTGTTCCTCCAACATTGCTGTAAAGATGAGGATATTGTCCATATAGACTACCACTTTTCCTTTCACTATCAATTCTCTAAAGAGATGATTCATCATGGTTTGAAAAGTGGCTGGACTGTTGGTGAGTCCAAAGAACATCACTAGGGGTTCAAATAGTCCTTGATTTGTAATGAAGGCAGCCTTCCATTCATCTCCTTCTTTGATTTGGACATTGTTGTAACCCCATCTGATATCAAGCTTTGTGAAGTATTTGGCCCCTTTGAGTTTATCAATCAATTCTGAAATGAGTGGTAATGGATAAGGATTTTTGATCATAATTTCATTGAGGCATTGATAATCTTGAATAGGATGGAGTTCTCCAGATTTCTTCTTGATAAAGAAGAAAGGAGAGGCCATTGGTGACTTTGATGGTCTAATTCATCCAGATTTCATATTTTCTTTGATGAACTTCTCTAACTCTTTTTGTTCTGTAAATGAAAGATTGTAGATTTTCCCCATGTGCATCTTTGCATTTGGTTCCAATTCAATTGTGTGATCCCAGGTTCTTTTGGGAGGTAGTTCATCAAATGATTCTTTTGCAAAAACTGATTTGAAACCATGATACACTTTGGGTACTATATCTTCAAATGACTTTTTGATCTTTCACTTCTCTGCTTCTATCATGAGATCCTGAGATATATTTGATATTGATGCTTCTAGTTCAGCATCTCCAATCATGACACAAAGGACCTTGTCTTCCTTTCCTACTGAGTCTTCATCTTCATTGTCTACTTCTGCCAATTTCAGAACTTCCTTCTTCTTTTTCAACTTGTTTTCTTTCCATTCCACTACTACTTGTACATGACACTGTCTTGGACATCTTGTGAATTTCACTACACCAGTTTCCCAGTCTATTTCCAGATTGTGGCTCTTTAGCCATGTTTCTCCTAGGATTAGATTGACTTTTCCTAATCCAGTTATGCAGAACATAGTTCTTTCTGTGTGGTTCTGGATTTTGACTATAAGATCTACTGTTTCTTTGATAGAACCTCTTTTGTTCTTGGTTCCATCAATGTTATAGACTGGAATTGTGATTGGGAGCCTTTTGTATTTAGATGATTATTCTTGACAAATTCTTCATCTATATAACATGTGGTTGCACCCAAATCTAACAGTGCTTGGATGGTGACTTCCTGTCCATCTTCTGGTTTCTTCACTTCTAGTTTTATCATAGGAAGTTCTACTCTCATTCCCATGATAATGTGCTTTTCTTTTTTAAGAGAGGGTATACTCTCTGATGTCTTCTCTTCCTCAGTCTTTTTCTCAGATGCAATGTGATTAAATATTTCAACTGGATCACATACATTGGTGTGGTCAACAGTGCCATCATCTGGAGTAAGTACTGAAAAATGATTGGACAAAGTAGTGACATCTACTACTCATCCTTCCCAAAACCCACTTCTCTAGCAATTTTCTTCATCACTTCATCATTCAACATCTGTGCAAATTCTTCCATGGTCATTCCCCTAATTTGCTCATGAATGACATGCAATTTCTCCTTTTTCTTGTTCAGGCATTCTCATGATATATGCCCCTTCTCTCTGCAGTTGAAACAAATGATTTCCCATCATCTCTGCATGCAATCTATGTCCATCAGTACTGTATCATTGCTGGCTTTGTGAGATGGTGTAGAAGGATTAGTGGCAGTTGAAGGAGTATTTTGGTTGTATCTGGGTCCCCAGCTTGAGGATCCCCTGTCTGCAACCAGTTGTTTAAAATCCCTCATATGCCAATCCATACTCTGCACCATCTGCTGCCAAGCTAGATAAGTAGTAGGAGGGGGGTTTATATTGTAAATCCTTTGGAGAAGGTCCACATTAAGTCCTCTTTTAAAACAATCAATGAGTGCTTCCTCATCATATTTTGTTTTTGCCACTATTAAGAGGAACTCTGTGGTGAATTCTTCTGCCATTTTACCCCCTTGGCATAGTTTGTGTAATTGTTGTTGCACTGTTTGAGCCTTGTCAGGATCTCCAAATTGTGCTCAAAGTTTCATATTGAAGTCTACCCAATTGGTGAATGGTTCAGGATATAATGGATTGTTTGGGTTGACTTCATGTAATCACTGCTTAGTGACTACAAGGTTCCTCCAGGCTTCTGCACTTCCTCCTATCATATAAGATAGGGCATATGTGATTCTGTCACTGTCAACCCATGTCTTGTTTGCTGCAAATACAAGAGATAATTCTTGTATGAAGGAATCAAGTTTGTTGCACTTCCCTGAGTATGGAGTAGGTGACAAAACTTTTACCTGATGTTGGGCAAACACATGGCCCATGGGGGCAGCAGAGAGGCCAGAGATATTTGTCAAATGTGGTGTTTGTGTTTGGGGGACAGATAGCATCAATGTTATTTTGGCCAAGGATTTGGTAATCTCAACCAATGCATTCCCCATTTCCAACTGATATGTCTGCTGTTGTTGTTGTGCCAACTTTGATTGCTCTATCTCATGTCTCATTATCTCCAAGGTATCCTCCAGATCCACTATTCTCATTGCCATTGAAGTTATACAGTCAGTTGTTTCCATTCTTTCTTCCAAGGAGTCTTCTATGATGAGTTGTGGTTCTCGTGGTTGCCAATTTGATGGACCACTCATCAGTTGACTTCTCCTCTAAAGATGAATTGCTGGGGGATAGAATTGTAATATGGGCTGGTATGCTCCCAGTAGTGTGGAAAGAAATGCCACAGGAATTCTTCAGGATGATTGACATAGTATTAGTTATGTAGTTCAAAGAACCAGATGGCTTGTTGATGGTGATATTCAAATGCATTGCTGTAGTAATGAGTGAGAGCTTGGGAGATGTGAGGTCAAGTGGGTGGAGGTAAAGAAGAGGTAAGTCTGGCATAAGATTTGCCTGACCTAGTCCTCTTTTCTGAACAGAGTATTTTCAGAATGGTGAAAGTAAGATTGCTTGTAGTGAAAACTCTTTGTTCCTTTTTCAAGGGAACAAGCCTTTCAAATGCAGAGTGGAAGGTGGAGTATAGTAGTTGTACTAAGTACTAAAACTATTATGAAAGAGATCCTTTTACAGTAAAAACTATTGTATTCCTGGTCCAAATGGTTGTCAGGAGGTTTGCAGTGCCCCAGTAAGTGGTAGACACCCTTGCACTACTTGCTGAGGCAATGTAAGGCCCAGCACTGTAGTTGAACTACAAAAAATTTGAATCCATAAAACAATTTCAATGCTCTCTTGAGCAAGGAGGGAGGGGAGTGATGATGGAGGAGAGTGTGTGTGAGGTTGCAGATGGAGAGCTGAATATAATTGTGAGGCTGATGTTTGCCAGCAAGGTCACACAATGTAAAGGAAGGGAAAAGGGCTAACAAGAGGGATGAGATCATGCTTAAGCAAACAGATATCCCAGATATATTCAGCTAAAGAAAGAATACAATACAAGTGCTCTATATATACTAAAGGTAATCTGTGCACAGACCATGTATGTACTGTAGGGCAGGCGTATCATAAAGGAATGTGCAGCATTCCTGTGAATGATCAATAAGTGACTTGCACAGCATCAGTAAGGATGTGCAGCATCTGTGAGAAGCTCTGTAAGCAACTGTGAGAATATGTGTCATATATGTATAGGCCAATGACAAATGATGAATGAGTCATATATAATCGCAATAAGATCTATCAATTATCTGATAAGATGTCTCTTGTAGATCTTGAGTGATAATCATAAAAGAAATCATAAAATGAAAATAAAATAAAATGTGTCCTGACACATGGATGCTGTGCATCCCTTATCATGTATGCTGCAGTATTGTACTATATGACCTGCCCTTAGGTACTGCACTATGGTCCATGTGCTGTAGTACTTACTATAAGTAGTTCATTAGTATGGCTGGATTATCCTTTCTTTTGGTTTATCCTTAAGAGAGTGCACCCAGCTTCCCATCAGGGATATGTAGGACTTGTGTCTTACAGACAAGCCTGATGGTCTTAATCCCCAGTCTTGTCAACTTTGCAATCTAGGGATTCTCCTATACTGCACTTGATCTAAACTCACCTTCATCTTGCTTATAACTCTAAGAACTAAGTCTAAGATCTCTAAGTCACCTTAACCATCACTAAGACATCATAAGCTCATCATCCTGGATCCTTGTTTAGTCATCAGTGGTATCATCCTCACCACTATCTCATTGATCCCTTTCTATATTGTCATCAGGAACGTTTACTATGTGTACCAAAGCACACAACAACAACCTTACTACCAGGGGTATAGTTATTGCAAACCTTCCCTAGGACCATCCAATAGGCCACTCTTAGCACAAAGGGTGGAGTGGAGTTTCAAGATTGTGTACCAAATACCCATGATAATGAGGGCCAATTTGACAATGTTAGCCCATTGTTTGTTGTAGTCCACATCTTCCAGTGTGATGTTAATCTTTGGGACTGAGACAGAGTGTGAGGGGGGAATAAGATAGGCAATGAGGAGAGATAAGACAATGCAA
Organism: Albatrellus ellisii; assembly: GCA_003314395.1. Classification (NCBI taxonomy): domain Eukaryota; kingdom Fungi; phylum Basidiomycota; class Agaricomycetes; order Russulales; family Albatrellaceae; genus Albatrellus; species Albatrellus ellisii. The sequence continues at coordinate 12,236 of QLPN01003030.1, forward strand.
GAGTAGGAGTTCATAAGAGTGAACATGAGGACAAGAGTGAGGATTGATGAGATGCAGATGGCCTGGGCAGGGCCCATAACCTGTTGACAACAGGCCATGTGCAGGAGGAGAACTAATAGAGTTCTTATTTGTATGTAGTGACACAGTACTTTACTTATAGTAAGTATAGTAGCACACAGACCAAGATGATATGGTGTGTAGGTATGTGTACAGTGGTGTGTGTGTGTGTACAGTAATGAGACAAAAAAGGAAAGACCCACTTAGTCAGCATATAGACATCAACACTTAGACTTAGTTCTTTGAGATGAAGGTGAGCTTAGATCAAGTGCAGTATAGGAGAATTGTTATGAGGCACTTGCTTAGACACCTTGTAATGGTTTTCTTCATCTTCTTTTTTCCTTTTTTTATTATCTTACTTACTATACATGTAGTATTAACTGCAGTTGTGAGCTCAGCTCCAACTTATAGTAAGGACTCTATCTCTTACCTTTATAGTACTACAGTATTTATATACTGTGCTGTGAGTTTAACTCCAAGTACTATAAAGTGTCTTTATCTTTTTTTTTCTTAACACATACTTGCTGTTGGTTTTTTCATTACCTTATGATGCTGATCACACTGTTTACTTATTAAGTATACTTATCTCCATCTCATCTTATTGGTATTTCTTTTCTCTTTATGGTTTGAGCTCCTCTTAAACTCTATCTTGCTCCTACTATATCTTCTTTACCTTGTCTTTGTCTCACCTCTGTTGGATTTTGTCTAGCTTTTATGCTGCTGAGCAGTTCCTCTATCTACATCTTATATCCCTACTGTATCTCTTTATCTATATCTTATCCTCTTACTACTTCCCATCCATCTTATCTACTATCTGTGGCTCTACTCTTATCTCATCTGGCTCTTCTCTTATGTCTTATGGCTCTGCTCTATCATTTACTCTGGCCATGCTCTTGTTCTACTGCTTTAGGCAGTCTCTTTGTCATACTCTTTGTAGCTCCACTACAACTCTATAGTTTTGTCTCCTTATCTACTTTTTCCCTTCATCATCTTAGTTCTTCTCTCTAAGTCTTTCCACACTTTGGAAAGCACCTTTTATCTACTCTGCACCCTCATGTCTGGCATCTTCTCTCTCATGGCTGTGCTCTTCTCCTTCCTCTTCAGTCTCCTCCCACCTGTTCTCCAATCAATGCTGCTTGTCCTCACCATTGCCCTTGCCTGCCCACTCCTGGTTCATCAACCTCAGCACTTCTGCATGTGCTGAGGTGAGTATCTCTTCTGCTCTCTTAGCTCTCTTCTGACATACCTGCTCTATGCAGCTCTCTCTCTCTTCTGTGTATCCTCTACCCTCTGGTACACATCTTCTCTTATCTTACAGATGTGGTCTTAGGCCCTCTGCTCTGTTTTACCAAGGCTGTGGCCTTGTCTCTTGCTATAATGGCCTTTGGGATCTACACTTATCTGTTCTGAATCATAGTGTTTGCTTCCCTTGCTGTGCTGCCCAGATTTCATCACTTGCTAAGGACTATTACTATACAATTAGCAAGGACTTCCTCTTTTGTATTTAGTTGTCTTTGCTTATCTCTCATTTCACTCACACCTATGACTATTTACTTAGTTTACTATGGATGTGTCTCTAGTCACATGATCTTTGGTGATCTGTGAACTTTAACTACTTGTACTATCTTTAGAACTCTGGTTCTGTATAAGTGGTTGAAAGACTGGCAGTCTTAAACCCCAGTCTTGTCAATTTTGCAATCTAGGGATTCTCCTATACTGCACTTGATCTAAACTCATCATCTATCTCACTTCACCCTTAAAGAACTAAGTCTAAGATCTCTAAGTCACTCTAAAAGTATCACTAAGATATCCTAAATTCATCCTCATTTAGTCATCAGTGGTATCATCCTCATCACTATATTGTTGATCCCACTCTTCATCATCATCAGGAATGTGTATTATGCAATACAAGCACATACCAACTATCTGGTTACCAGGAGTATAGTTATCACAAAATTTCCCTAACACCATCCAATAGGCTGCTCCTAGCAAGAATCCCTAGATTGTGAAGTTGACAAGGCTGGGGTTTAAGACTGCCAGTCTTTCAACTACTTATACAAAACCAGAGTTGTAAAGATAGTGCAAAATGATAAGGTTTACTGATCAATGATGATTGCACAGCAATAAACAATGTCATGTGACCATGAGCACATCCTTGAGTAAATAAGTGGCTCAGCCACAAGCATGAGTGAAACAAGACATAAATAAAGACAAATGAAAGAGACAAAACAGGAAGTCCTTGCTAAATGTATAGTAGTAGTCCATAGCAAGTAAAATGTAGATAAATAAAGAAGATAAAGAAAATGAGATGCCTTATAGTACTTTGAGGTAATCCTCAGCTGCAGTAATACTACAGTACTATAAGGGAAAAGAGATAGAGTCCTTACTATAAGTTTGAGGTCATCCTCAGCTGCAGTGTAATACTACACTTAGAATAAGTGAGATAAAAGAAAAGAAAAGAAAGAGAAAAGAAACACAAGCCTGTTATGAGGTGCCAAAGCAAGTGTAGTCCAATCCATGATGAAGGGAGAGGGTAGGATAACCAACTGACTGACAATGTCCCAGACCAAAGCCATAAGTACCTAACTACATGGTGCACAGACCAGGAGGAAAATACCCTAAGGCATGTGTCAGACCACACATGACAGAGTGTGTAAGTAAAAGAACACAAGGTGGTCATGTGGTAAAGGAGTGCACAGCAAAAGACTGAAAGGGAAATTCAATATTTTGGGTGGCAGCAATTGGCCTTCTGTGGTAGTCAATCAGATAGCCCTGCAGCTCAGCCATGGAGAACAAGTTCTCTGTGATCAAGTTGGAGAACAATGTCGAGATTATTGATGTTGCAATTGACACTGTTGCTCTTTTCTGACTTGACAATGCCACTAGTTTCAGAGAACAAGTGAAGGAAGAGCAGGTAGGCTTGTTGACAGATTGCTAGTTTGTACTTCACTTTGACATTGAAGCTGTACATGCAGGTTTAAGCAGACAAGGAGAATGACATTGAATACTGATGTAAGTAGGTAAACAGTCCCCAAAGGGAAGAGCACAGTGAGCATAACTGCAGTGAGTAGTAAGTTGTGTGGACAACACAAGTGCCACAGTGCAAGGGAGTATGAGCTGCAGGGGAGTGAGAGAAGTGATAAGATGGAGTAAAGTACTCACTCAGATGGTATATGAGAATGTCTGAGGAGGTATATAGTAGATAGGCCATCTTAAGTAGTGTCCATGTGTGAGGTTGGAGTGGAGAGTAGAATGTGAAGTACAAGGACTTCCTAAAGTATGAGGGACACATGTTGCTCAGTGTAGTAGGTGGGGTGTGAGCACATGGAGAGAGGTGTGGTGCATGTACATATGGTGGTAAGTAAGGAGTATGTGTACAAACATGATGAGGGAAGCCAAATGAAATATACATGCACATTTAACAGAAGAAACCAGGGTGCATAATGGCAGGATCAAGATTCTCCCAGTGGTTTGTCTTTGAACCTGATGAGGCTAGACTGAAGAGAAAAGTGGAAGAATGAAAATGCATTGTAGCAAAGACAATCTGTTCATCATCACTGCCCACACCATCAAGTATGTTCAACAAGCCAGATAATGTCATGTGGGACTCATGCTCATGAGAGTTGACAAAGGGAATGCTGTTACTGTTGACAATTTTTTTTTCTTTTCATCTCTGAAAATACCAACTGGAAGGAAGATGCAATCAACATCTTTGATCACAATAATGGTGTTCTTGGGTACAGCTGACACAAGTTGCCACAGGACAACATCATTAATCCTGGGACAAGAAAGGAGTATCATTAATATTGCCAAATGCCAAAATTAATGGCTGACAATACTTGGTTCCAGATAGCAAAAGCATGGAGATCTCAAGGCTGCATTCACTGGCCCAGGATGAAAGTCAGATTATCCAACATCACACACAGATTTGCAGTGATACATACTAATGTGTAGACAGTGGATGCTAAGTTGAAGAGCATGTGGGTGGAGTGATTGTGTAGGGATGTTTTCATAATGTTTAAGAGGGTCTTTCCTGTTCCTGGGGGTCTGTAAAGTAGACATCCTCTGTGATGTAGGATACCTTTCTCCTTGTACCAAGAGCCTGATTGCATGAACTCACACACATCTGTATACAAACAGGACATGTTCTCATCATCAGATATGAGGGACTTCATTGGGCATGGTGTCTTGCATTTTGCATAAGACCATTGTTGCCTGCCACAGTCTGTGGGCTGTGAGTTTTTAGAAATCAATGCATAAACATGAAGTATGAGCAAAGGCCACAAAAATTATGGACCTCTTCAACAAAGCACATTGACACATTTTGACCATTGTACTTCAGATATGTCTGACATGCCTCTTGATAATACAGGGATGAGCCAACAGTGAAGATAAAGAGGATAGTTGTGGTGATTGCAGCAACAACAGTGTGGTACATGGTGTGGCACAAAGTGCTACAGAGTGAGTGTACATGGTTAGACATTTTGAGTAACATCTAAGGGTTATAGAAAGTGGGGGCATGTGTTCACGTAGTCTGAGTGGGATTGAGTTTGAGCAGAGTATGGAAAGTAGGTTATCAGAACATGTTATAAGAATGTGGTTGTAGTGACATATGTGTGTTATGTGTGTTAGATAAAGCATGGTAAAAGTATGTGTCAGCTTGTGTAGGGTGGAGCTGGACAAAAATCACAAAAATTCCATCACCTCTTCCATCAAATTCTTCAATACAGACACCTTGTCAGTGTAGAGCCTGGAGGTAAATGAACAAAGATCAATTGATGAGCACTGGAGGGAAATCATCACATCTCACATCAGTTGTAACACTGACAGTGGCTTGTTTTCAGGATCCATGTAGGGGGTTTGCTCAGATATGTATCTAACTTCAGCCCAGTAGCCACACCACTAGAAACACTGCAGTGTTCCCAGGGAAGGGATATAATTAGCAGCTTCATTTATTTTTAAGTTTGGATCAATGAATGTTTGGGCTTCAGTGTGCACAGAACTGGTGCAAGCAGAAACAATGACCTTGTGAGTTTTATTCCACCATAAATCAAGTCTAGCCTAGTGTTTATCAGTGGTGATCCCAATGCAGTACAACAAGGGACCTATGAGGAACAGGACTAGCCAGTCATATGCAGGATTGTGTTGCTCAAATGTGGCCATGATTATGAGAGCTGAGTGATGTAGACATGAGCTAGCCATCCAAGGAAAAAGAAAAAGTAGTACAGACAATAATTTATTCATTCCCAGAACCAAGTTCATGAAGAGGGACATTATGAGCATCTTGAAGAGGGGCATATTGAAAATGCTAGGTATAAAGACAGGCAGAAGCTGAGAGATCCATGACTCAATCCCTGGGTGATGTCTCAGTGGTCCATTCCAAGACATGTTAGAAAACAGAGGTTGTGAAAGATGATGACAGTCTGAATGAAAGAGATGGAGGACCTTCTACACATGCTTTATACCCTTGAGGAGTGCATAAACTGAGCATTTTTTCACAAAAACCACACAGCATTGTGTATTCAACAAAACAAAAGCAAAAAAGAAGTGGCATTCACCTATCAAGGTCACTAGATGGAAAGGCACTGGAAATTGTGGAGGTGTGTAGATCCATTGCCACATACCTTGTATTATCTTACTGCTCAAAGGCAGTGTAGCTACAACAAATGTACTGGGGATGTTCACCATAAATGTGATACTCAACAAATGAAATACACCTGAACAGATCCAATGATCAAGCTAGATCCACTGCAAAAAATGGGCTCATAGAAATGTGTAATGGTGAAATACAAAAAAAGCCCTGTCCCAATTGTTCCACTTGAGCTATGAAGCCCTTTCAGGATGCTGGCCCATGTCAAACCCTTCCAGCCCTGATCATTTTATGAGCAGGAGATATGCTGTATGGCACAATACACATGAGACACATGATGAACTGAGAAAAAAATCCTGAAGACCCTCCATTAGCAGCAGGTGAGAGCATGAGCACTTACCAGAGTATACAAAATCAGTTGTCATGAGTGTTGCAAGATGTCATGAGCAGGTCATAATCTACATTATTAGGGAAGCATGGTCATTAGTTAAAAATTCCTCATGGTTTTTCTCACTTACCCAACTCCACTACAAATTGTGTGCACAGCATTGTGGAATGTGCCTGGCATGCCACACCCAGTGTGGCACTGCACAGCAGTGCATCCTGTCTTTTCAACCACTCATGCTGCTACTCACAATGCCTGCCATGCTGCATGTACTGGCTGCTCACCACTGCCATTTACAGCATGCATCTATGGGCTGCTCATCACACCTGAGCTTCTACTCCACACTGCATCCACTTCACTGCTCACCACTGCCATGCACTGTATGTGCTGGCTGCTCATCATACCTGACTATGCTGCATGTGTTGGCTACTCACCATCACCATGTGCCACATAGACTGGCTGCATATATCTTTTTATCATCACAAAAAGCAAATTGCATACTGGAGCTGACCCAATGCTATCCCAACAGACTATATGGGCCTGCAGCTACTGTACTGGTGCCCACATCCACTGAAGATGATGCAGGCAATTGGTATGTCCATGCTCCTGTGACCACCCATGTGCCCATGTCACTGCTATGTCAACAGCACATGGCCCCCTACTCACCTGTGCTGCTGCAGTATGAACAGTGCATGGCCACTACCTGCCTGCCCACACCACTGCTGTGCCAATCCAGCATGGCCACCACCACCACCTCCTCCTCATACCACTGCTGTACCAGCACACCATGGCAACTTGTGTGCCTGCCCTGCCCACATCCACTCAAGATGATGTGGACCCACAGCACTGCAGCAGTAAACACCTCCACAGCTGTGAGCAACAGCACAGGGTTGGACACATGGTGCTGCAGAGCCTTGGACATGAGGCTGTGCAGGTGCAGTGGGAGCACAAGACACAGTGCATGGTCAAGGTGCTGGCTGGTGGCCACACAGCACACAAAGTCACATGGGCCTGCACTGCTCTCAGCTGCACATGCCATGGTGGCATCATGGGGCAGCTCAAACCACACTGGTGTGTGCATTTAGCATGGTGGTGGGCATGTGGGGGGTGCAATGGGGCACTCACAAGTTGAGCAGGGACTGGCACTGGTCCATGGAGATGACATCAGTGAGGGCAGCCTTAGCTGTTGTATGATATATATTTTTCTTTTTGGATGCAGGGACAGGTATGCTGGACATGTGTGGACAATGCAGGTAATACTGTGTATACTATGATGGCAGATGCACTTGGCACACTGATCAAGGTGCTGCCCCCAGGAAGGTGTTTGGGTATGTCCTTTTTTCTTGCACTCCTTTCTGCTTACTGACACCTGTGGTAGCCAGGAAGGCAGGCATCAAAGGGCTCAATGTGGAGCCTGACATGATCAGGGATGAGGTGAAAAGTACACTGCATGAGAAGTGGCAGGAGATGATTGATGTGCCAGACTTAAGCTGGTGAGTCTGGCCACACATGAGACCAAATCCACTCATGTGCAAGCCATCTGTGCACAAACAGGTATGCCATCAGTGACACATTGGGGGACTTGGTGGTGGCAGAGACACATGTGCAGAACAGCACTGGGGAGAAGGGTTCACAGAAGAACACAGTGCTCTTGTGCATGTCCAACAGGAGCTTGAGGCATAGGCCTCTCTGTGAGGTCAAGCAACCACAAGCTGAGCACCATGCATCCCATGCATTTCACCTTGGGTGTGTCATATGACAGCAGGCCTGGCACCTTTGTGTTGTAGTCACTCAGGTGCAATACTACATCCTGAGTGACAGCCTGCACCATGGATCAGCATCTGCATGCAAAGAGAACACAGGTGATGCACATGGCCTCAACATTATGCAGCATAATCCACTATAGGAGGGGTAAGTAGAGCAGGCTCTGCACAGCATGCAGCAGCCCACACACAACACTCATGATGTGCTTTCTGTGCTCCATGGTTGTGAGGGTGGTGGCACTGGTGGAGGTGAGCTTCTCACCTGCAGCCCTGCATGTGGCCCAGTACTGCATGTCTGCTGCAGTGTGTTCAAGATGCAGTATCATGGCTATGTTGATGGCAGTGGACACCCCCACATTCATGCCTATGCACTGATTTCAGCCTCAGTATGTCTTTTCTTTTTCATTTAAGTTCTTTTTTTTTGGCTACCTGTCCACAGTGGGGTCACAGGGATGGCAGCAACTCAGATGGATCACACACAGGCTTAATGGTGTCAATCAGGATGTGCATCACACAATCTTCATGTGCTATCCATCCATGGCAGGGTCACAGGACAGCAGTGACTTGGATGAGTCATGCACAGGCTTGCTGGTGTATATGTGCACTTGACATCAGTGCAAGTGTCCAATGCATGCCCTATGACACCCTCCTCCCACTGTTTGGTGATGTGGTCTTCCTCAAGCCCATGCCAGCACTCATCTGTGCTGCACTCACACATGCCACAGCCCCTGTGGCCCCTCCTGCCCCATGCTGGAAGGGGCTCACTGAGTGGTGCACAAGCACAATGTTCCTGCAGGGTCTGCTGCAGGGCTGCACCCACACACAACTGCTATGTGCCTTGCATACATCAGCTTCACACCACACCTGCCTGACACAGATGCAGAGACAGGCTTCCACATCTGTATCTTGTGGATGCAGACCTCTGTGTTCCTCCTGCATGTGCACTGCACTGTGCATACCCAGCTTGGGCTTGAAGGCTGCACTGGTGTGTGCCAGCAGATGGTCATTGTGCTCTCTTTTTCCTTTCTCTCATTCATCCTCAACTCACATAGAAGCCTTCAACTTCCCTACAACATCACAGGTATCTATCCTGTCACCACAACTATCAATTATATTCAACTTTGTGCCTATTGTTCATCCACTTCTGCTTACAACTGTCATTGTTTCCTTTTATTCTCTGTTGCAATGTAACAAGTATTTATTCTGTCTTGACATTTTGCAAACCTCTTGGTCAGTTCTGTTGATACTATCTTTTTAAACAATAACATATTGTGCAGAATGTTCAGGCTATGTTTTTTCTGTATTGAATAATGCTACTGTATCCATGAGTATCATTGTGCCTGCAAGTAGGCTGGGTACTTTGGCTGTACAATCATGTTGGTTTTTTGTGGATCTACACTTAAATGCTTTGGCAGTATTGATCACCATACTTTCTCTCTTACTTTCCTTTCACACAGGCCCAGTGTCCCTGGGTTGATGGACAAAGACATGTATGAGTACTGACCATTGTCAGTACAATGCACCTGCATAGGCTTTCCCAATAAGTATGCCTGGGTATGGGCATGGGTATTGGCATGGGTATAGGTTTTCATGACTGATAGCCAGTGATAACCAACAGGGATGGGGACAGGACAGGACATTGACAAGATCTGTTGCAACTTATGTATAATGACACAGATAAATATTTGATTGTGTCTTATTTAGTCAATGTTGCAACACAACAGGTCTATACTTTACAGCTGGAGTGTTACAAGGCACTTGCTTTGGCACCTCGTAACGCGTTTCTTTTTTTCTTTTTTCTTTTTCTTTTCTTGTATCTTACTTACCATAGTAAAGTGTAGTATTATTACTACAAGTGTGAGCATAGCTCCACTTTACTTAGTAAGGACTTTCCCTCTTTTATAGTATTTAAGTATTTACATACTTGAGTGTGAGCATAGCTCCAAATACTATATTAGACTTATCTTTTCTTTTCTTTATCTTCTTTATTTATTATAACATTTACTTGCTAAGGACTATTACTATACAATTAGCAAGGACTCCCTTCTCTCGTCCTTATTTACCTTTGTTTATCTCATGTTCATCTCGTGCTTGTGGCTGAGCCACTTATATCACATGGACGCATACTTACTGCGCTTTACTGCGCATACTTGTTTACTTACTGCGCTTTACTGCGTAACTGTACTATAGTTAGATCTCCAGTTTTGTATAAATAAGTTGACAGACTGGCGGTCTTAAACCCCAGTCTTGTCAACTTCGCAATCTAGGGAATCTTCCTTATACTGCGCTTGATCTAAAACTCCCTATAAACCTCACTCTTCTCTAAGAACTAAGTCTAAGAACTCTGAAAGCTACTAAGACGTCTTACGCTAAGTCAAACTGGACTCCTGTATCATTATAGGTGGAATTATCCTCATAACTATCTCGTTAATCCCACTCTTCATCGTCATCTGGAACCTCTATTACGTTCATCAAGCCAATATCCAAACCTTGGTTACCAGGAGTAACATTCTAGACCTTCCCTAAGACCGTCCAATAGGCCGCTCTTAGCATGGAGAGGCAATTGGAGTTGGTCTGTAAGTTTGGGTTCATCTGTAAATTAGACTTGGTCTATAGATAGATACAGTACTATTTCCTTTTATTTTCTGTTGCAATAAGCTATGTATACTTTCACAGATGATGCTTTATAACTCAGCATTGCAATGCAACAGGTTTTTACACTAGTCTATATTATTAGGGGAGCTCAGTTGGTAAGCAGTGTCATATTAGGGAAAACCCAAGTGTAATGAGGTCAACACATGGTTTTTTTCATGTTTCAAGCACCACTACTGAGACTGTCCTCCCCTGGTGTGGCATGCCACACATGGCAGCACAGCACATGTCCAGCAGTATGGCACCCATGTGGCAGTGTGGTGTTGTGCAGCAGCATGCATCCTGGCTTTTTTCCAACCACTCACACTGCTGCTCACTGCCCCCATGCTGCATGTCCTGGCTGCTCACTACTGCCATGTACTGCATCCATGGGCTGCTCATCACACCTGAGCTTCTACCCCCACACTGCATGCATTTGGCTGCTCAACATTGTCATCACAGCTGGCCATGCTGCATGTGTTCACTATTCACCACCACCATGTGCTGCATGGCCTGACTGGTTATCTTCCCTATTATAAGAAAAAGCAAATTACATGCAGGAGTCGACTGAATATGCTATCCCCACAGACCCTCCTTCCCATGCTGCCACTGTACCAGCACAGTGCAGCAGCTTGCTGGCTCACTGCCCATGTCCACTCAAGAAGACATGGGTGATGTTGGTTTTTCATTACCTTATTATGCTGATCACACTGTTTACTTATTCAGTATACTGATCTCTATCTCATCTTATTGGTATTTCTTTTCTCTTTATGGTTTGAGCTTCTCTTAAACTCTATCCTGCTCTTACTATATCTTCTTTACCTTGTCTTTGGCTCACCTCAGCACTTCTGCATGTGCTGAGGTGAGTATCTCTTTTACTCTCTTAGCTCTCTTCTGACATACCTGCTCTATGCAGCTCTCTCTTTCTTCTGTGTACCCTCTACCATCTGGTACACATCTTACAGATGTGGCAGTTTTGCCCTTTCCTCTTGCTCCAATGGGTTTTAGCCCTTCTCTCAATCTCAATCTATTTTGGGCTTGATGCCTGTTTCTTTTATGTCATGGTCTTCTCTCTGCTTGCTGCCTTGCCCAGAAACCAACAGAGCTAAGCTCACAGCTGTAGTAAAACTACACTCTAATAGTAAGTAAGATAAAAGAAAAAGAAAAAAAGAAATTGTTACAAGGTGCCAAAGCAAGTGCCTTGTAACACACAGACCATGTAACTAATAGTGGCTGAGAGTGTGTGCAGAGTATGGTACAGAGCATGAGAAAGTTCAACACCTCCCCATACTATGGACAGATGTCACAAAGACCAAGGGATGTGCAGTGAGAAAGAAAGGTGGGAAGTGGCAAAGGCTTGGTTAGAGTGTCAGTGGTGATGGAAGCAGACAATGTACAGCAATAGAAGAATCAGAAATGTGCGCACAGGTCATGGGAGGCAATGAGAACTAGTAAGAAGGTTGTTGTATTCAGCAGCATGTTCCCAAAGGGAAAGAGGGCAGATAGCATCTGCAGCGTGATAAGTGAGAAGGTGAATGCAGTAGGCAACACCACACAATGAGAGACCACTGCAGGGTCTTATGAGTGTAGGTGAAGATGGAAGCATGTGAGGTACTTACTCAGACAAGATGTAAGACATCTGAGTAGTTGTGGTGTAAGTGTCCAACTTCTTTAGTATGATGATAGTAGGGTTGAAGCAGAGTGTGTAAGTGAAGTACAACGACTACTATACTGAGGAGGGACACACATTGTCCTGGAATATGTGTGGGGTGTGAGTGTTCTTTGGAAGTAAGGTAGTCTGAGGAATGAGGTAAGTATGTGGGTGGTACATATGGTACATGTGGGAATGATGTCGTGAAGGCAAACAAAAGTAGTTGTACATACTATATCTTCAACAAGAAATACATTGTCGGATAAAATGGAAATGAATGTCAATGTGTTTGGAACCTCTACCCATGATAGGGTTATTTGCAATGTCAATTGATCCCTTGTTGTCACCATGCAGCACTGTAGCTTCAGTCTGCTCAAAACCTATCTCCAAGAGAAGTGTTCACAACCACTTAGCCTGAGCTGCTGCCTGTGACAACACTACTTCAGTGGAGGAGAGGGAGACCACCTGTTGTTTTTGTTCAAATACAGGCATTGAGGCAAATGGTAGATACACCATCACAATGTAGAGGTAGTCTTGTGAGCCTAAGAGGAGATAGAGTAGCCAGAGGACTGCAGTCCAAAGTATACATCTGAGAGAGAGGAGACAAGTGTGTAGATCAACAGAGATACACAAGAGGAAAGAATGACTGTGCAAGAGGGCAGGTATGTGTCAGATAAGGAGATAGAAGAGTGCACAGGAGTGCCCAACTCAGCAGCTATGCAAGAGTGCTGAGGTAGGATGATAAAAGAGTAAGGTAGATAGAGTAAAGCAACATAAGGTTGTAGAGGAGCTTCAACAAAGGACTTCCAAAGAAGGAAGAAGAAAATGGAATGATGTGCATGAAATAAATCCATGTGAAATACCTACTGGCACAGCAAGTGACTGGATGTTGATGTGATAAGATAAAGAAAAGGAAAATGTACTCATTGCATATAAGTGTGATCAGTGTCACATAGTAGGTGAAAACCAACAGTTTTCATGATACCCACACAACTGCTCCTTCTGCAAGTTTGAAGATGTACACTCCCATAGACCTTCAATCATGCTTGTTGGCTGCTCAATCTGAATCTGAGTGGCCATATAGGCCAGAGTTGGAGGTGCCATGATATTGAAGGCATTGATGGAGAGACCCTTTTAGATACTGTAGGACATGTCTGGCAGCATTGAGATGGTCATGAGATGGGTTGGTAACAAACTGCAAGAGTTTGATGATAGTGAATGAAATGTCTGGTTGGGAGATGATGGTGGTATACAGGAGTGAACCAATGAGCTGTTGATATTCAGATCTAAGTGAGGACAAAGCAGTTGTGTCTGATTTGATGAGGGAAATGGAGGAAGGAAGAGGAGTGGTTGTTGATGAGCTCCCAACAACATGGTGCTCAAGACTGCAGGCATATGCAAGATGGAGAGGTGAACAACCAGTAAACTAGTGCTCATGAGTCCACACAAGTGGGAAAGAGAGAACATCAGAGGTGTTATCTTATTGAGTACAAGATGTCTGATATATATACAGAGGAAGGTGGTGCACAGACCAAGTAGGTAAAGGTGGCTGAGAGTGTGTACAGTCAAGCATGAGAAAGTTCAACACCCCCCCTTACTGTGGACACACATCAAAAAGACCAAGAGAGGTGCAATGTGCAAGGAAGGCAGGGAGAGGTAGAGGCTTCATAAGTGTATCAGCAGTGATGGAGTCAGATGGAAGATGTATAGTAATAGAAGCATCAGAAACACATTGGTGGATAAAATGAAAGCAAAGGTCTATGTGCTTGGTCCCTCATCCCATTACAGGGTTGTTAGTGATGTTGATTGATCCCTTGTTGTCACTGTACAGTACTGTAGCTTCAGTCTGTTCAAAACCTATCTCCAATAGTAAAGTCCTAAGCCATTTGGCTTGGGCAGCAGCCTGAGATAGTGCCATGTATTCTGCTTCTGTGGAAGACAGCAAGACTACCTGCTGTTTCCACAATACCCATGCAATGGTGCCATTTGCAATGTTGAAGATGTATGTGCCCATGGATTTCTGACCATCAGTGTCAGCAGCCCAATCTGAGTCTGAGTACCCATATAGTCCTGCATCTGAAGAACCATCATATTAAAGGTGTTGATGGAGGCAACCTTTCAGACATCACAGGATGTAGATGGTGGCTTCCAGGTGATCTGGAGAGGGATTGGTGGCAAATTGAGACAGCTTGGTGACTGCAAAGGAGATATCTGGGTGGGAGACAATAGCTGCATAGAGTAGGGAGCCAATGATTTGCTGGTATTCAGTGTGGAGAGATGGAGATGCAGGAATGTTGGTTTTGGTGAGTGCTGATATGTGCTGTGGTAAGATGAGAGGGCAATCTGCAATCATGACCACAACAAAATGCTGAAGGGTGTGGGCCATAAGATCCTCTAGACACCAGAAGGCAGAGAGTTAGTACCTGTGAAGCTGCTGAGTCTAAACCGGCAACGTGACGGACCGTGACAAAGCTCGGGGAACTAGCGGGCACTGGAGTCAACGTCATATTTTGGCCTTCATTAGCTTTTTTCACAACTTGTCAGTACTTTTGTTATACAGCCATGTTGCGATTGACGAGGCTCATCATCGTACAGAATCTCAAGGTGTACGGAGGAGACATGAATGCTCTATGATTTTTCCATTGATGTTGTAACAAACGCTAACCCAATGATAGCACAAGTACAATCAACTACAGAGCATAAGGTCTGTATGAAGTCCATGAAGGAGACTACTGCGTGGGGTTTGAAATGCACGTGAACAGCGATACATTTATCTCTCACAGTCCGTCTCGAGCATCGATGAGCACCATCCCTTCACGGCCGGCGCGCATGACGGCTGTCTCTTCCAGCCCAGTCCATGCTAGAAAGTGTGTTCTGGATTTGTACAGAGCCTGGTATCGCGCGGTGCGTCCCAGTGTCCATCCAAATAACTAAACAACACCATTCAACACCATTCGGTCGTTCCCCCCAGCACCCTCGATGCCCCCGGTCTCTCAAGCAATGTCTACATCAGCTCTAGACAAAGCAGTTGTGCTTCCTCCTGCCGTTCAGATCGTGACAGCACCTGCACCTGTTTTCCCCTCATCAGCACGTCCTGTTGAAGTTGTAGAACTTTGCGTCGCGGACGTCTCTAGAAGTGCAGTTATGGAGCCCTT
>QLPN01003033.1:0-33368 GCA_003314395.1 Albatrellus ellisii
TGCTGCAGCCATGTCACATCACATCCATTCACATTTGCTCCACTACCCACTGCAGCCACATCATGTTGCATCTATTCACATCACCTCTATTCACATTCACTCTACTACTCACTGCAGATGTGCTGTCTGCCCTACTCTCCCCTTTTGGGATTACATCCTTGTTGCTTATCTCTTGATCCTTGCCTGCCCCAACCTGCACTTACAGAAAGAAACAAGGACCATTGAGTCTGGTGATGGTTTAGTTTCTGGGCACTCATAAAGTACTCTAGGTTTTTGTGATCCATAAGGATCTTGACTGGACTATCTGTTCCTTCTAGATAGTGTCACCACTGCTCCAATGCACATATAACAGCTAACATCTCCTTGTTGTAGATGTCATAATTCCTCTCTGCAGGTGATAACCCCTTGCTGATATATACCACTGGATGCCACTTCTCATTGTCTCTCATTTGTGACAATACTGCCCCTGTAGCATATCCTGAACTGTCTGCTTCTACAAGATAAGGCCTATGGGGTTCAGGAAAGACTAATACAGGTTTAGAGCATTATGCTGTCTTTATATTTTCAAATGAGTCTTTTTGTTCCTGTTCCCAACACCATTTGCTATCTTTTTGTAGGAGAATATTCAGGGGCTTTGCTAAGTCAGAAAATCCTCTGATAAACCAGCAATAGAAGTTTGTAAAACCCAAAAATGAACAGACTTCTGTAACAGAGATTGGTGTAGGCCATTCTGCTATCCATTGAACTTTGACTGGATCCATCATGATTTTGTAAAAGGATATTTTCAGACAGAGATAATCTATTTCTGTTTTCTCAAAATCACATTTTTTGGGTTTCAGGTAGAGTTTGTTATTGTGTAGGATTTTGAGGACTTCTTCAACTATGAGATGGTGTTCTTCCAATGTTGCAGTGAAGATAAGGGTATTGTCCATATAGACTACCACTTTTCCCTTTGCAATGAGTTCTCTGAAGAGATGATTCATCATGGTTTGAAATGTTGCTGGGCTATTGGCAAGTCCAAAGAACATAACATGCAGTTCAAATAGTCCTTTGTTTGTGATGAAGGCAGCCTTCCATTCATCCCTTCTTTAATTTGAACATTGTTATATCCCCATCTGATGTCAAGTTTGGTGAAATATTTTTCCCCTTTGAGTTTGTCTATCAATTCCGAGGTGAGAGGTAGAGGATAAGAATTTTTGATAGTGATTTCATTGAGGCATCAATAATCTTGAATGGGACATAATTCTCCTGATTTCTCTTTGATAAAGAAAAATGGGGAAGCCATAGGTGATTTAGAAGTTCTAATTCATCCTGATTTCAAGTTTTCTACAATAAAATTCTCCAACTCTTGTTGCTCAACAAAGGAAAGATTGTACATCTTTCCCATATGCATCTTCACATTTGGTTGGAATTCAATAGCATGATCCCATATTCTTTTGGGAGGCATTTCATTGAAAGATTCTTTGGCAAAAATTGATTTGAACCCATGATATGCTGTGGGAACAATATCTTCAAAGGATCTTTTGATTTTTCTCTTTTCTGCCTCTATCACTAGATCTTGGGATATGTTTCAAATTGCTACATCCTTCTCATCATCTCCTATCATGATGCAGAGGATGTGATCTCCCTTCTGTACTTCACCATCATCTTCTTCATCTACTTCAATCATCTGAGGAACCTCTTTCTTCAAATTCTCTACTTTCTTCTTCCAAGTCTTTCTTTCTTCAACTACTCATAAATGACAATGTCTTGGACATCTTGTAAATGATATAATGCCTGTATTCTAGTCTATTTTTGGATTGTGGATTTTAAGCCAAGTTTCACCTAATATTAGGTTAGCTCTGCCTAGTCCTGTCATGCAAAATGTCATTCTTTTGGTGTGACTTTGGACTTTGACAATTAAATCCACAGGTTCCTTGATGGATCCTTGTTCATTCTTTGATCAATAAGGATGAAGAGTTGGTTGGTATAGAGTGACACAATAATGCAACATGAATGGGCAATAATAGGGAGATGTGACAAAAAAAGGAAAAGCACTGATCACACCAAAGGATGACCTTGATACCTGTTGATGAGCATCACACATGTGTAGCAACAGAAAATGACCATCAGTGACATCAGGTGGATACAGTGATATTAACATGCCACACATGATAATCATCCACAGTCACATCAATTGCACTATTGCTTTGGTGCCAGAATAGAGGGCTGGGTTTGGCTGACAAGGAGCAGGACTGATAGGAAATATAGGCCAAGGCTTGGTTGAGGCCTTCTGAGTAACCATGGAGTCATGGGTAGCGAAGTCATGTTTTGGTGTGACTGGTGCTTTTCCTTTTTTGCTCATCCTTTATAGTATGAAACTTATTTTGTTTGTTGCTGGTTGTGTCTATTTTTGGATTCCATCTCATTCCAATTTGTTTTATGATTGACCTTCCATTTGTAAAAGTTTTGTTGTGCTCTAGTCTTGGAGCTAGACTTGTATTCATATGGCTCATTGCCCACCAGAAACAATAGATCCCCCCCAAGATTTGTCCTTATTGAAGGGGGTTGTTTGGAAAGAGTGTGGCCAACTGTAGAATGAAGAGAATAATATTCTCAGTCTCTTCATAGAAGACTGACTTTGTAGCATTATAGTACTGGACCTGTAGAATAAAGAGAATAATATTTTACAGGTGAAATAGTGAGAAAACATATAAGATGAATGGTGTAGAGAGTAAGTACTGACCTCAGTCTTTTCTGTTGGAATTATGTAATGTTCTTTGCATCTAATACCCACACCCCACACACATTTACTCAGCATGGTCTGTGCATGGCAGCTACAAGTACTTAAGGACTCATTCTGGGACACTAATGAGTAGTCAACTTCCCATCTACTCCCTCATCATGTATTGGGTCTCACTCCTTGTTTTGATATATTCTGCAATCATGATGTTGTTCTTCCTTCTTCCTGGGCTTCTGCCTGCTCTCTATCCTCCAACACCCTTCCATCCTCCTTGATTGGAGAAGACCAGCCTAGGTTGACCACCATGCAATCCTCATGCACTAATATCTTCATAGAAGACTGAGGGAAAAGACAACTGTGTGATTTTTTTTTTCTGTAAGTAAATGGTCTGTCTGTATTGTTCATGAGTCCCACAAGAGGTCCATGTGGTGCCTTGCACTATTCATGCAGTTGTGCAGTTGTGTATTTGCTATCACACATCACTGTAATCTCCAACAGCCCCCCCTCTCCTGTCTAAGTCTCAAGGCAAAAAAGTGCTTTCTGCTCTTCCCTCTTTGCATCATATTATCAAGAAAGTATGTGCACCTTGTAGGTCATGTTGACTGTGTCCATATTGTGTTTATAGTAGTATTGCATTGCATCTGCATTGTGTTTATCTGTGTCACATTTATTTCACTCTGCATTTGTTTGTCATCCTATCTTCCCCTCACCCCAATTGTGTCACATTTCCCTAACATTGCACTTTTGTGTCACATCATTATGTCTCCAAAAACCCATCACTATCTGGTGTCTAGAGGATCTTATGGCTTATACTGTTAGAATGCACAATTGCCAAAATAGTGACTTGGCTTGGGTTCGAACCACAGACATCCCTTACTCTGGTACTCTGGGTGGGTGCTCTAACTGCTGAGCTACCAGGCCTTGTCTAAGTGAAGTGCTAATAGCATGATGTAGAGCTGTACTGACTACCAAGGGTTGTAACTCTGCTATGAGTTTGTTGCTCTGTTATGAGGTGTAGTACAAGTACACAGTTGTGCATTTGACCTTATCTCCAACATGTACCCCTCAGACTTTGTTGCATTAGTGGTTGTAGATTCCCCCTTCATCCTGCCACAACACCTATGCACATGCAGGTTTGGGCAGGCAAGGACAAAGATGTTGTATGTGATGAGCAGCATATAAACAACCCCAATAGGGGACAGAAGTGCATATAGCATCTGCAGTGGTAAAGTGGTTGTGGACACAAGCATGTGCCACAATGTGGTGATAGTATGCTGCAGGGTTGTGATGAGAAAGTGAGAGGATAGGATTGAGGGGAGTACTCACTCAGACAATGTGGAGTAGTTGCAAAGCAGTGTGTCCATCTTATATAGCAAGTGTAGGGAGGGTTGGAGTGGAGAGTGTATGTGTAAAGTACAACAACTACCATATATAGGATGGACATGCATCATCCTGGAGAAGTGAGTGGAGTGTGAATGTGTGGAGGCATATGTGGGTAGTCTGTGGAAGAAGAGAGGTATATGAAGAGTATGTAAGTGTGCATGCATATGTAGTAAGGAGAGAGAGGGAGAGAGAGCTGAATGAAAGGTATGTAGTGTGTACACACAGTTCAACAACCTAACTGTTGACACTTTTCATATGCTTACTAAGTCTCCTTCCTCTTTCATCTTCTGCTCTACTGTACACACACACATATGCTCAGCCACTCAGTCTGCTAAGAGTGGCCTATTGGACAGTCTTAGGGATGGTTTGCTATAATACCCCTGGTAACAAGGTAGTTGGTATGCACTTGATAAGCATAATAAATGTTCCTTATGATGATGAAGAGTGGGATCAATGAGATAGTGATGAGGATGATACCACCAATGACTAATTGAGGATCCAGAGTGATGAATTTAGGATATCTTAGTGACACTTAGAGTGACTTAGAGATCTCAGACTTAGTTCTTAGAAGGGAAGCGAGTTTGTAGCAAGCTTAGGTCAAGTGCAGTGTAGGAGAATCCCTAGATTGCAAAGTTGACAAGATGACCACCAGTCTTTCAACTACTTATACAAATCCAGAGTGTTGAAGACAGTACATGTAAATAAGGTTCATGGATCAACAATGATTGCACAGCAATCAATGAGGTCCCATGACCTAAGATGCATCTGTGGATATAGTAGTGGCTCAGCCACAAGCATGAAATGAATGAGAGATAAACAAAGATAAACAAAGATGAAAATACAATGAGTCCTTGCTAATTGGATAGTGATAGTCCTTAGCAAGTAAATGTAAACAAATAAAGACAGATAAAGAAAGGAAAAGATAAGTCTTTATAGTACTTGGAGCTAAGCTCACACTTTTAAGTATGTAAATACTTAAGTACTATAAAGAGAAGGGAAGATGAGTCCTTACTATAAGTAGGAGCTAAGCTCACTGCTGTAGTTAATACTACAGTTATAGTAAGTAAGATAAAAAAGAAAAAAGAAAACCATTATGAGGTGCCAAAGTAAGTGCCTCATAACACAGTCCAGTAGAACAACTCTTTGTGTTCTAACTCATTGCATATATGACCTGTGTTCATCACTAACACCATGACTCCACCTAGTTACTTGGCAGGCCTTGACCAAGCATCAGCCTATATGTCCTACCAGTCTTGCTCCTTGTCAGCCAAACCCAGTCTTCTGTTCTGGCACCAAAGCAATAGTGTGATTGATGGAACTGTGGATGATTATCATGTGTGGCATGTTAATATCACTGTATCCACCTGATGTCACTGATGGTCATTTTCTGTTGCTACACATGTGTGATGCTCATCACCAGATGAGGAGGATCTGATGTGCAGAGATTTACTATAACAAATCTGCCATAGTCCCTATATGACTCCTCAAACTGGTGGAAACTGTTGTCCAACATGGGGACTGATCTCAAAGAAATGCAGTTCAAGATTTAACATGGAGTCAGACATCTGAATTATGTGGAATCACAGACCTCTGAAAAATCATCCAACACAGGGATTCATCTCAAAAAATAGCTCCAGGTGGCTGCTCTTAGGGATTGTTCAACATAGTGCTCCTGGTAACAAGATAGTTGTAGTAGGCAATGTAAATGTTCCTAGTGATGATGAAGATAGGGATCAAGGAGATAGTGATGAGGATAATACCACTGATGACTAAATGAGGATCCAGAGTGAGGAGTTGAGGATGTCTTAGCAACACTTAGTGACTTAGAGATCTTAGGCTTAGTTCTTTAGAGTTTTATGAAGCAAGATGAAGGTGAACTTAGATCAAGTGCAGTATAGGAGAATCCCTAGGCTGCAAAGACTGGGGTTTAAGACCACCAGGCTTTCAACTACTTATACAAAATTGGGCTCCAAGAATAGTACAAGTAGTTAAAGTTCACAGATCAACAATGATTGTGCAGCAATCAATGAGATCATGTGACTAAGATGCATCCATAGTGCACTAAGTAATTGTAGCCACAAGCACAAGTGAAATGAGAGATAAAAAAAAGATAAACAAAGACAAGATAAGGCAAGTCCTTGCTAAATGTATAGTAATAGTCCTTGGCAAGTAAATGTTGTAATAAATAAATAAATAAATAAATAAATAAAGACACTTTAGTACTTGGAGTAAAACTCACAGTGCAGCATGTAAATACTGTAGTACTATAAAGAAAGAGATAGGGTCCTTACTATAAGTTGGAGCTATGCTCACAGCTGTAGTTAATACTATGCTTATAGTAAATAAGATTTAAAAAAAAGAAAAAAAGAAAACCATTGTGAGGTGCCAAAGCAAGTGCCTCATAACAGTTGCAAATGGGGTCTATAACTGTGCAGAATCATAGAAACCAGAATACCTAGAATGCAGTCTAGGGTAGTGCATTGCCACAATAAGCTGGAGTGGTCAATTAGACTAGTCTAAACTGAAGTCTAAACCTGAGTGATCTGTCATCAACCCATCTATGTTGCAAGAGTTATGCAATGTGGAGGGTTTTGTACAAACCATTGATAGCAGACAAAAGTACATGTGTGAGTGATGAACTCTGAGACAAGATACTATCATTGGGCCAGTACAACATCAGTTGTAAAATTCATTCATGTCTCCCCCATTCAGCTTGAAACCTTGTACAATAACTAACTTCACACAGATTGTTGACAAACCTGAACTTTCAAGCACAGGTACTGCAAGCAACAGGCAGGCATGTGTGTGGGATGGCAGCAGCAATGGAGGGTGTGTGTGTGTGCATGCAAGAGCAATGGCAATAGATAGTGTGACATGGTGGTAGTGATGGAGGATGTAGGTGCACCTGCTGTGAGGCTGATGCTGATTAGTGAAGTCACACAAGAGCACATGAGAGGAAAGATGAAGAAATGATAATACTTCAAGGACTAACTCACTATAAGCAGATATCCCAGATGTACTAAGCTAAGGAATACATGACTAGCAAAGTACAGTATATATAGTAACAGAGTTGGCACACAGACCATGCACTAGTATTATATGGCAGGCATACATAAGTAAGATGTACAGAATCTATGAGAACAATCAGTAAGCAATGCACAGCATTTGCACAGCTTCAGTCAGCAACTGTGAGAGCATGAGTCATAGTATAGTAGTAACCAGTCTGATGATGATATAGAAATGAGTCATGAATGATCATGAGAGATCTACACTATTGATAAGATTGAAATAAATTGTGAAATGATGAGAAAAATAATGTGTCCTGACAAATACCCCCTTTTTAGGGTGAGGTGACTTGACAAGCATATTGAATCCCTGTAGATTTGAATCTGGAATCTCCTCTGTCCATTTCTTCAAGTGAATCAACCTCAACAACCTTTGCCATTGATGTATTTTCAAGGATGAGTTGTGCTATATGATCTTTTCTTTTATAACAAATATGTTGTCTCCATTATTAATCAAAATAATCTTGAGAGGTCCTCTATAATCACAATCAATTACACCAGCTCTGATAGAAATGGGGTTTTTGACAGTCAGGCCACTGCAAGGAGCAATAAATCCATAGCAGTGACTTGGTATAGCCAAGGAGATCTGGGTGTTATTCAATTTTTTGATGAAACTGGGCAGCACATCAAGGGAAGCAAACACCATAACATAGAACAGATAAGTCTAGAGCCAAAGTGCCATTATAGCAAGAGACAAGGCTACAGCCTTGGTAAGACAGAGCAGAGGGCCTTAAGACCACATCTGTAAGATAAGAGAAGATGTGTACCTGTACCAGATGGCAGAGGGTACACAGAAGAAAGAGAGAGCTGCATAGAGCAGGTATGTCAAAAGAGAGCTAAGAGAGCAGAAGAGATACTCACCTCAGCACATGCAGAAGTGCTGAGGTGAGAAGATGATGAGGTAAAAAAGATACAGTAAAAGCAAGATAGACTTTAAGAGGAGCTCAAACCATAAAGATAAAAGAAATACCAATAAGATGGGATAGAGATAAGTATACTTAATAAGTAAACAGTGTGATCAGCATCATAAGGTAATGAAAAAACCAACATTTTTGACTATGTGTGAGTATGTCAACATCTTCTGAACTATAAAGATCTAGTCCTGCAGCAAACTGGGATCCTCTCAAGGGGAGTGTGGCATTATTTGAGAGTTTCTTCACTGGAAGTATGCATTCTTGAATAGCATGAATAGTGGTGGGGTAATATATATGGAATTCTTTAACCAGTTTGGGTATGTCTGTGGTTATGACTTCAGCTGGTCCCCAGGAATTGGTTTCTTCTGGGTAATTCTTCCATTTGATGAGGTAACAAATATTACCATGTTTTTTTTTGGCTATCCAGAATATTCTCTACTTTGTACTGTTCTACTCTGTTTTTGATGATTGGTGGTGGTGGTTTTATGATTCATTTGGGGATATCATTTGGTGTATATGGGAGGAGTTTGACTATATTGAAGACTGGATGAATTTTCATGGATTTGGGTAATGCAAGTTCATAAGTATTGTTCATATGCAACAACATCAAAAGATGCTTGGGAGAAGCTAATGACATGATATGGGAGCAGTAAATCACTTACCTGATTAGTGAGCTATTCCACAGCACTCTATTTGACAATGCCCCCCTAAAACTGCAAATAAGCACAATGGTGTGCACCACACACACTCTCTCCTCACTTGGGCAGCAACTCAATGAAAAACTCATTGCTGTTGCCATCATCATCTTGCTTCCTCCATCCTATGACATGCTCAAAATGATCCTCACCACTATGAAGGCAAACAATCTCAACGTTGAGAATGTTTGCTCACAAGTCGCACTCAAGGAGCAACACTGAAATTGCACCACTGATTTCATGGGTGCATTCATGGCTCACTTCAAAGGAAAAGGAAAAGGAAAAGGAAAAGGCAAAGGCAAAGGCAAAGGACCCACAATGTTGGATGAGGAGCAACAGGCAAAGCACAAGGTGAAAGGGTGTTGTACACACTGCAAAATCCATGGCCACAAAGTCAAAGACTGTCACAAGCTCAAAGCTGAAAAGGGTGCCACAATGGTGCACATTGCTACTGACAGCACAGCACTACATGCTCAAACATGTGATGAAGATGATAATGATGATGCATCATTATATCTCTTCAAAGTCACTGAAAAACTCATGCAATGCATTGATCTCTCAGCTTGCTGGCTCATCAACTCAGGCACCAGTTGCCAAATGAGCTCCAACCACAACTGGTTCTTCCTCTACCATCCATTCACTATGCCATGCAAAGTCTGGCTAGGTGATAACAGCTACATTCTAGCTGAGGGTGCCAGCAACATCCACATGAAGATGTGTGCCAACAAGAAATGGAACCAGACTATCCTGCAGGATGTACTCTATGTCCCTGAGCTCCACAGTAATCTCCTATCAGAGTCTCCACACTCACAAAACACAGTGCACATGTCCAATTCAATGGGGATATGTGTGAGATCCTCAACAAGGATAATGCACTAACATGTGTCAGCTACCTTAAGGATAACCTCTATATCCTTGACATGTGCATGCATGATCCTGACACTGCATGAATTGCACATGTCACATCATTCCCATCTGAAGGTGTCAACATCTCCAACAATGCCTCTGCCTTCATTGCACACATGAGCACAGCTACTGCTGACATACAGACCTGGCATTGCTGCGTAGGTCACATTGGCATAGATTCTGTCCTGTGCATGGTCCATAATGGTATGGTCAAGGGCATGGCCATCACCAGTGACATGACCAGCAATGCTCTTGGGATATGCAAGCCTTGCATCAAGGGCAAGCACATGTGACACAATGTTGTGACATCGACACAGACACATGCCAACACAGTGCTCAGCCACACCTGTGTGGGCCTATGCAAACACACTCCAGTGAAGGGTATGACCACTTTGAAACATATCATATATTGATGACAAGTCACACAAGGTCTTCATCTGTGGCCTCAAACACAAAAGTGATCTGCACAAATGTCTCACAGACTTCACCACATGCACTGAAGTTGAGACTGGTGCAAAAATGAAGGCACTCTATTCAGATGGTGGAGGAAAATATATGGGTGAGTGCACACAGAAGTTCCTGTGGGCATGTGGCATTAAACATGAAAAGACAACCACCAACATGCTGCAACATAATGGTATCACCAAATGCATGAATCACACACTCATGGAGACCACACACACACCGCTCACTGATGCTGACCTCCCACATTCTTACTGGTATGATGCTATCAAGTGTGCTGCTTACTTGCACAACATCATGCCAACACATGCACTTGAAGATGATCTCATGCTGGAAGAATCCTGGAGTGGTAACAAGCCCAATGTCACCCTTGTTTGCATCTTTGGTTGCAAGGCCTTCATCCACATTCCAGACAAGTAACAATGGAAACTTGATGTGAAGTTGCTGTTTTACACCTTCATCAGCTATGTGTGCAATTGACATACCTACTGCCTTGTCCACTGCCCAAGTGGGTACATCATTGAATTGTGCAATATGATCTTTGATGAAGGGGACCCCACAAAATGCTATGAGTGGATCATCTTTGATCCCAATGTGGACAACTCAGAGTCCCATGAGTGTGATACTCATGCCAGTGACCCACCAGTTTCTCCTGTCAAAGCTCCCCCAACTGTGACCCCTACAACAGTGACCACTTCCGCACCTGACATGTGACCTATGGCACCCATGGCTCCTACTGTTGATCACGCTGTGCATACCACTACATTTTTGTTCAGCTTCCCTCCTTCACTCCATCACATACATACTACTTACATACATTAACATGTACAACACTTGCATCTTCCCCTTGGATTACTCACCACACCTCTGAGGCTCCTCATTCCACCTACATCTCCAGGACAATGCGTGTCCCCTCACATTAGGCAACTGCTGTACTTTACTTACACACTCTGCCCCAACCTTGCCTGCACCCACTATATAAGATGGTACTCCTTCTACATACTTCCTCAGACATCTTACTATGTTGTCTGAGTAAGTCCCACCACACCTACATCTTATTCTCTTCTCATCCCACCTGCTAGCTTCTTACACTATTGTGGTATGGCACCTACTGTGTGCTAAGAGCAGCCTATTGGACAGTCTTAGGGAAGGTCTATAATGTTACTCCTGGTAACCAAAGTTTGGATCTGAGTTTGATGCACGTAATAGAGGTTCCTGATGATGATGAAGAATGGGATTAATGATATGGTTATGAGGATAATTCCACCAATAACAATACGAAGATCCAGAGTGACGAGTGTAAGAAGTCTTAGCGACGTTTAGTGACTTTAGAGTTCTTAGACTTTAGTTTAAAGAGAGTGAAGCGAGATTGTAACAAGCTTAGATCAAGTGCAGTGTAAGGAGAATCCCTAGATTGCGAAGTTGACAAGACTGGGGTTTAAGACCACCAGTCTGTCAACTATTTATACAAAACTAGCAATCTAACTATAGTAAAGTTACGCAGTAATGCGCAGTAAGTACACGTCCATGTGATATAAGTGGCTCAGCCACAAGCGTGAAACAAACAGGGTGTAAACAAAGGTAAATAAGAGTGAGAAAAGGGGGTCCTTGCTAATTGTATAGTAATAGTCCTTAGCAAGTAAATGTTATAATAAATAAAGAAAGATAGAGAGAAAAAGATAAGTCTAATATAGTACTTGGAGCTATGCTCACACTTAAGTATGTAAATACTTTAAGTACTATAAAAGAGAAAGGAAAAGATAAGTCCTTACTGAGTAAAGTGGAGCTAAGCTCACACTTGTAGTAATAATACTACACTTTACTTAGTAAGTAAGAAAGATAAAAAAAGAAAAGAAAAAGAAACCGTTACGAGGTGCCAAAGCAAGTGCCTCGTAACACTGTGTCCATACTATCTTACCCTGCTGCAGACCCACTATCTGTTCTTTCCCCACTTGGGGATATGCTGTCTATTACCACAACAATCATATTGGCTTTCATTGTCTGCTCATACCTGTGCAAACACCTACATCTATGCCCGCAGTGACAAGTCAACCCTCACACAACAAACATGCACCTATTCACAACAATGATGAATGCTACAATGTTTTGTTGTACACTTGAAAGCAAATGGGTGCAAACACAACTGCTGACATGCAGCCACTTGCAGAAGATGTGCCACGACTCAAGAGCAGTGAGCACACACAAGCCACAACAATCACATCTGAAAGTGATCTGCTCACCTACAAAGAAGCAATGTTGTGCCATGACACAGCAGAATGGCTCATGGCATGTGGAGAGGAACTGCAGACCTTCCAATGCATGGAAGTCTATGCAGAAGTCAATAGACCATGTGATTGCAAAATTTTCAGCAGCAAGTGGGTATTCTGCATCAAAAGGGGACTGACTGGAAATTTTCAGAAGTACAAAGTGTGCCAAGTTGCAAAAGGCTTCACCCAAGTCAAAGGTGTAGATTTTGATGAAACATTCACACCCATCATGAAATTCCCATCACTTCACACAATCCTTGCCATCACTGCCAAACACAACTTTGAAGTTCACCAAATGGACATAAAGGCAGCCTATCTCAACAGTGTGCTAGATGAAGTTACCTATCTTGAGCCACCCACTGGATTCAAACCCTCAGTGGGTAAAGTCTGGCACATTGGAAAATCCATTTATGGCACATGCCAAGGTGGATGAGTCTGGTATGAGTACATCAAGAAGGAATTCAAAGCACTAGATTATATGTGCTCCAATGCCAACCACTCCATATTTATAAAACACAACTCATCCAGCAAGCCCATATGCATTGTCACAATTTACATTGACAATATTGTACTTGCATCACACACTACTGATGAAATAGAAATGCAAAAGCAGCACTTAAACATTCCTCCAACATGACCAACCTAGGCAAAATTGGCTGGATTCTGGGCATGCAGATCACATGGGATCATGAATGCAAGACTATCATCCTCTCCCAGGAGAAATATATTGATGATGTCCTTTGCAGATATGGTCACCCCATCACTCTAAAATGAGCAACTTGTGAAGCTCAACACTCCAGAAGTGACAGTGGACATTCATGGTGATGAGCATCACACACACATAACACCAGAAAACAACCATCAGTGACATCAGGTGAACACAGTGACATTAACATGCTGCATGCAACAATCATCTGCAGTTGCATCAATCATGTATTTGCTTAGGTGTCAGAATACAGTACTGGGTTCAGCCAATGAGGAGCAGGACTGATAGGACAAATAGGCCAAGGTGCAGTCCAGGCCTGCCAAAGTAACCATGGAGTCATGAGTCACAAAGTTAGCATTTGGTGCAATTGGCACTTTTCCTCTTTTGCTCATCCATTGTAGTATGATACTTTATTCATTTGCATCCAGACTCCACCTCATTTCAAATATCCCTATGATCAACCCTACATTGTAAATTTTCTGTTTTGTTTTGTTGTGCTCCAGCCTTGGAGCTAGACTTGTATTTAGATGGCACATTGCTGGTCAGAAAGAACAGATTTTTCCCCCACCCACAATTTGCCTTCCCTCTCCCATCCAAGTCTGATTGTGAACAGCACATTCCTCCTCTTCTTCCACATATCTCACAATCAAGAAAGTGCACATACCTTGTAGGTCATGTTTATTATTGCATTGTGTTCTCCTTGCATTGCATCTTGTTTAATGTTCTTTTCTGCATTGTGATATTATTGCATTGCATTGTGTCTACTACTGTGTAGTCATTGTTGTGGTTATTGTGTCACATTCATGTCATGTCTCCCTTTTTGTCACCCTGTCACATCACATTATCACATTTATTGCACTAAACTACTAACTATTACAACTTTGGTGTCTAGAGAATCTTACAACTCACATCCCTCAGCAATCATTGTGATTCTGGTTGTGGTTTCTGCCATCACAATACTGCAGCACATATCAACAGGTACCAGAGCACAGTGGGTGCACTCATGTACACAATGTTAGGGACATGACCCAACTTAGTGTACACTATTGGCATACTCAGCCAACATACTGTGACACCAGGTGATGTGCATTTCCACACTTTAAATTGCACCTTCTGGTATCTATGCACCATGGTGCATCATACACTCCTCTTTGATGGCAACTCCCCTGGTGAGTTAACAGGCTCTGTTGACACTGATTGGGCAGCCAACATCAATGACAGGCAATCCATCTCCAGATATGTCTTCATTCTCTCCAGCAGTGTGATTAGCTGAAGCTCCAAAAAGCAAGCCTCAACAGCACTCTCTAGCACAGAAGCTGAATATGTCACAGGCATGCACACTGCAAAAGAAGCTGTCTGGCTTTGCACCCTCCTTTCCAAGCTTGGCAAACTCTACAACTCTCCTATGATGCTCTGAATTGACAATCAGTCCACCATTGCCATCACAAAAAAATCCAGCCTTTCACACATGTACCAAACACATTGATGTGTGGTATCATTTCTTATGCAAGAAGTACACTGGTGGGGAACTGGAATTGGAGTATATTCTGACAGGTGAACGGGTTGCTGATGTGCTGACAAAGGAGCTGGCATAGCAGAGGCATGAGCAGTTCTGCTCTGGCATGGGCATTCACTGGTGCACTAGCTGACTGGGTGTGTTGGAGTTTACAGTGATGTGCAACAGCAAATGTGCACAAGTGCACATGACTGTGAATGCATGAATGCATGACTGTGCCACATGAACCTCTCACAGGACTCAGGGATGATACAGATGGGCCTGTTACTTACAGAAAATTTCTCTCATGCAGTTTTCTTGTCCCTCAGTCTTCTATGAAGAGACTGAGAATATTATTTCTCTTCATTCTACAGTTGGCAGTGCTCTTTCCAAGCAACCTCCTTCAACAAGAAGATGAAGTGAGCTTATAGTGAGCTTAAGTCAAGCACAGTATAGGAGAATCCCTAGATTGTGAAGTTGACAAGACTGGGGTTTAAGACCACCAGGCTTTCAACTACTTATACAAAACTGGAGTTCTAAGAATAGTAAATGTAACTAAGGTTCACTGATCAATGATGATTGTGCAGCAATCAACAAGATCATGTGACCAAGTCACATCCATAGTATGCTAAAAAGTAAATGTAGCCACAAGTGTGAAATGAATGAGATAAACAAAGGTAGATAGAGACAAGATAAGACGAGTCCTTGCTAATTGTATAGTGGTAATCCTTAGCAAGTAAATGTAAATCAATAAAGAAAGATAAAAAAGATAACAAAGCTTTATAGTTCTTGGAGTAAAACTCACAGCACAGTATGTAAATACTGTAGTACTATGAAGGAGAAGAGATAGAGTTCTTACTATAAGTAGGAGCTAAGCTCAACAACTGTAGTTAATACTACACTTATAGTAAGATAAAGAAAAAAGGAAAAAAGAAAACATGTTATGAGGTGCCAAAGCTGTTGATTATTCCCTTTCAGTCATCTGCTGTGCACTCCTTTACCACATGACCACCTTGTGTTAACTTACCTACACACTCTGTCATGCATGGTCTGCACACATGTTAGGGCTTATCTCTCCTGGTCTGTGTGCCATGTACTTAGGTACTTAGAGTCTGGTTCTGGGACATAGTTCTATAGTTGGTCTTCTACCCTCTCCAGTAACATGGACACACTCATCACTCTTTACAATTATTACTTCTGCACAATGTTACTGCTTCTCTTTCTGCTTGGGCTTCTTCCCATGCTCTATCTGCCATCTCCCTTCAGGCCTCCTTGAGTGGAGTGCTAAGGCTCTGAGGACCACTGTGCTGCTCATTGTGCTTTTCAACAAAAGCAAGTGCCTCATAACAGTTGTGGGTATGGTGTAAATCATTTTAGTGAAATGATCTACAGCTACTAATATTGAGTTGTAACCTTGACTGTCTGGCAATTGCATGATTAAGTCTGTAGAGATTGTTAGCCAGGGTCTGTTAGGTATTTTGTTGGGTGTCAACTCTCCTTGAGGTTTTGGGGGAAATATTTTGGTTCTTTGACAGAGGTCACAACTTTTGACATATCTGCCAATATATGCTGCCATCCCTTTCCACCAAAATGTTCTCGATACCATTTCACAGTACCTGTCTGCCAGTCCATTTCTGGGTTATGGATTTTAAGCCATGTTTCTCCTAGAATTAGATTGACTTTTCCTAGACCAGTGACACAGAACATTGTTCTTTCAGTGTGATCATGGGTTCTGACAATTAGGTCTACTGTTTCTTTTATAGATCCCTTTTCATTCTTCATACCATCTACATTGTATACTGGTATAGCAATGGAGAGTTTTTTTTGTATTGAGTTGATTTTGTCTTATGAATCCTTCATTGATATAGCAAGTAATTGCTCCAGAATTTAAGAATGCATCTATGGTAACTTCTTTTCCAGTGTCTGTCATCTTGATTTTGACCTTTATCATGGGTAATTCTGCTTTAATTCCCATGACAACATGCTTTTCTTTTTCTTGAGAGGGTATGCTCTCAGATACCTCTTCTTTCTTTTCCTGTTTCTGATGATTTGGAATAGTAATATATTCTGTAGCAATGCTAGGATCACATACATTGGTGTGATCAACAGTGCCATCATCAGGAAACAGTATAGAAAAATGATTGGAGGACAGTGCAGTGGTATCTACTGACTGTCATTTGCAAAACCCTGTACTTCTGGTAGCCCTCTCTTCTTTGCCTCTTGATTCATCAGCTTGATGAATTTGTCCCATGTCATATTCCATATCTCCTCATGCATTTCTTTGATAGACTCCTGTTTATCAGGACAATATATATGACCTTCTTTTCTGCAGTTGTAACATATAACAACTTTTCTCCCTTGTCTGGATCTGTCAACATTCATTGGTGTTACATCATTGGAGGATTTGTTTTGTGTTGTGGTGGTATTGGGAGTGCTGGCATATTGCCTAGGATTCCATTGTGGTCCCCTTTGTTGCATGAATTGTTTATACTCCCTCATGCATCTATCTGTCCACTGCACTATTTCCTGCCATTTGATATAAGTGGTGGGTGGTGGGTCAATGTTGTATACTTGTGATCAGAGACCTCCATTGAGTCCTCTGTGGTAGCAGTCAATGAGCATGTGTTCATTGTATAGTGTTTTTGCTGCCATTAGAAGGAATTCTGTGGTATACTCTTCACAAGATCTTGTTCCCATCCTTATTTTGTGTAATGCCTGTCAAGCCATCTGTGCTTCATCAGGGTTGCCAAATTGCTCCCAAGCTTGCATATCAAAATCAAACCATGTATTGAAGGGCACAGGGTGAAGTGGATTGAGAGGGTTACTCCCATGCAGTCACTGTTTGGCAACTTGTAGGTGTGATGAGGCACTTGCTTAGGCACCTCATAACAGTTTCTTTTTCTTTTTCTTTTTCTTTTATTGTACTTACTATAAGTGTAGTATTTCACTGCAGCTGAGGATTACCTCAAACTTATAGTAAGGACTATATATCATTTTCCCTTATAGTACTGTAGTATTCCTGCAGCAGAGATTACCTCTAAGTACTATATGTTATGAGGCACTTGCTTTGTCACCTCATAATGTTTTCTTTTTCTTTTACTTTATCTTACTTACTATAAGCATAGTATTAACTACAGCTTGAGCTGAGCTCACACTTATAGCAAGGACTCTATCCTTTTCCTTTATAGTACTTTAGTTTTTACTTACTAGAGTGTGAGCTTAGCTCCAAGTACTATAAAGGACTTATCTTTTCTTTTATCTTTATTTATTTATTTATTTATTTATTTATTTATTTATTTACATTTACTTGCTAAGGACTATCACTATACAATTAGCAAGGACTCATCCTCTTTCATCTTTATTTGTCTTTGCTTACCTCTCATTTCACTTGTGCTTGTGGCTAGTTACTTAGCTTACTATGGATGTGTCTCAAGTCACATGATCTCATTCATTGCTGTGCAATCATTGTTGATCTGTGAACCTTATTACTTGTACTATCTTTAGGATGCCTCTGTCTTGTATAAGTAGTTGAAAGCCTGGTGGTCTTAAACCCCATTTTTGTCAACTTCACAATCTAGGGATTCTCCTATACTGTGCTTGATTTAAAGCTCACTACAATCTCACTTCTAAACTCTCTAAGAACTAAGTCTAAGATCTCTAAGTCACTCTAAAGTGTCACTAAGACATTTTAAACTCATCACACTGGATCCTCATTTAGTCATTGGCAGTACCATCCTCATCACTATATTGTTGATCCCTCTCTTCATCATCATCAGGAATGTTTACTACACATTACAAGCACACAACAATTATCTTGTTACCAGGGGTATAGTTATTGAAAACCCTCCCTAATAGGCCACTCTTAGCAGTAGGTATCTCCATGCTTCTGCTGCCCCTCCAATCATGTATGATAGTGCATACATGATTCTATTGCTATCTGACCACATTTTGTTTGCTGTGAAGACTAGGAATAGTTCCTGGATGAATGAGTCTAGTTTGTCATGCCTCTGTCTCCTGAGCTGTCATCTTGGACCATTGGTGTGGGTTCATGCAGTTCCCACATACTGCTGGGTCCAGGGTTGCTCATTGTTCATTCCTAAAGATAAAGGCTTGGAGGAGTGGATTGTAATGGAGGCTGGTACATTCATGGTACTGAGGAAATGATTGCCAATCTTCAGGATGATCATTGTAGTAGGGATTATGAAGTTGGAAGAACCAGATGGCTTGTTGTCTTTTGTACCAGTTGGCAATGCTGTGATGCCTTCATAGAGCAGTGGAGGTGTTAGGACAGGTAGGTGATGCAAGAGGAGTGTTAAGTCTGGCATATGATTTGCCTGATCTAGTCCTCTTTTCCAAGTGTAATATTCTCAGAATGGTGAAAGATAAAATTGCATGAAGTGAAAACTTATTCAAGGGTGTAAGCCTTTCAATGCAAACTGGAAAGTGGAGGTAAAGTAATAGTGCTAGGTGCCACTAATACTATGAAAGAGCTTCTGTTATGGTAAAATTTATTGTAACCCTGGTCTGAATGGTTGTCAGGGAGTTTGTGGTGCCCCACTAAGTGGTGAGACACCCTTGCACTACTCACTGAGGCAATTTAAGGCCCAGTGCTGTAGCTGACTACAAATAAATGGAACCATATAACAGTATGATGCACTCTTGTGCAAAGAGGGAGGGGAGTAGGGATTGAGACTTCAGACAAGAGTGGGAGAATAGTGTGAGGTCACTAAAGAGCTTAGTACAATTGTGAGGCCAATGCTGACTAGCAAGGTCACACAAGAGCACACAAGACGAAAGATGAAGAAATGATAATACTTCAAGGACTAACTCACTATAAGCAGATATCCCAGATGTACTAAGCTAAGGAATACATGACTAGCAAAGTACAGTATATATAGTAACAGATTCAGTGCACAGACCAGTGCTGTTACTATAGGGCAGGTATACATAAGTAAGATGCTGTGCATCTATGAGAACAATCAGTAAGCAATGCACAGCATTTGCACAGCTTCAGTCAGCAACTGTGAGAGTATGAGTCATAGTATAGTAGTAACCAGTCTGATGATGATATAGAAATGAGTCATGAATGATCACAAGAGGTCCACACTATTGATAAGATGTATTATGTAGATCTTGAGTGATAAGATTGAAATAAATCATAAAATGATAAGAAAAATTATGCATCCTGACTGTGAGGCTGACACTATGTCAAAGCCAAACAACTGAAAAAGAATGCTAAAACAACAAAAGGACAATTGCGCTTAGACTAGCAGATATCCCAGATATATAATCAGTAAGAGTAAGACAAGAGAAAGCTAGAAGACTACTGTACCTAGCGGATATCCCAGATGATCAGAACTGGGGAATAAACCACTAGGAGTCCTATGTATATATAGTACCCTAAAGTGTGCACAGACCATGCAGTACAGTATAGGGCTGGAGAATGAGAAAGTGATGATGTCATATCTAATAATAGACAGGATGTGTAAGTGCTGACTGAGGCTCTGCAGTAACTGTGGGAGTGATTGATGATACTCCACAGCAGGTGTGAGAAGGATTGGTGAGCATGTGCAGTAAGTGTGAGAAAAGGAAGTATAACTAAAGATAGAATGGGCCGATCGGAGATCGGACAACATACGCGTCATCGGCTGATAAAGACGAAGAAGTAGAATGCATGACCGTGGGAATCGCTTCGATACATCAGGAGCGATTGTAAGATCTATGATGATAGAAATATAAGAAAATGGAGGAAAATGAAGAGAAAAATAGGGAAAATAATAGCAGCCTGACACTGACACCTGCCACCAATACCAAAGTGCAGCTACTACTGTCAGGCACTGGAGCCAACTGCCATCATGTACATGCTGTGCCACTGTCACCATATCATGTCTTACTGTCACTGTCTGCTACCACTATCACAGCTGTCTGCCACCACTGATCCTACCATTTCTGCAACAGTGCACCATTGTGGGTGATGTCATCTGAGAGTGTGAGGGTGTGGATAAGGTGAGGATGCATAGCATGTGAGGGAGAGGGTGTGCACAAGAGGCACATGAGTGAAGGCACAGGAGCAAGGATGAGAGAGAGAGAGGATGTATCCACATGAGAGGGAGAAGGAGCATTAGAGGTAAGTGCAAGAGGGCACAAGGAATGGCAGGCATTTGTGTGAAGATGTGATAGTATCTACAGATTTGAACCTTCCTTGTCAGCTCCTCTCAAAAGTGTCTCATCACAGTTCAAGTTCAGACTGCTGAAGCAACACCTGCATGCTCACTTTCTCCCACCTTACCTGCACACTCTGAGTCTTCTCCTACTTCACCTGCACACTCACCTTGTTACAAGGCACTGCTTTGGCACCTCATAATGGACTTTTTCTTTCTTTCTTTATCTTACTTACCATAGATTCTAGTTTAACTAGTGCATGATCTATAGTAAGGACTCCATCATCTTACTTTTATAGCACTACAGTATTTACATACTGAGCTGTGAGTTTTACTCCAAGTACTATAAACTGTCTTATTGTCTTTTCCTTTCCTTCTTCATTTATTTATATTTACTTGCTAAGGACCACCACTACATATTTAGCAAGGACTCATCCCATCTCATCTTTTGTTTATCTTTGTTTACCTCCGGTTCACCTCACACTTGTGGCTACTATTAGTTTACTATGGACATGACTTGGTCACATGACCTCATTGATTGCTGTGCAATCATCATTGATCTGTGAACCTTAACTACTTGTACTACCTTTAGGATGTCTCATTTGTATAAGAAGTTGAAAGCCTAGTGGTCTTAAACCCCAGTCTTGTCAACTTTGCAATCTAGGGATTCTCCTATACTGCACTTGATCTAAGCTTGCCTTCAGCTTGCTTCATAAACCCTAAGAACTAAAGTCTAAGATCTCTAAGTCACTTAGTCTTGCTAAGACATCCTACATTCATCACCCTGGATCCTCATATAGTCATTGGAGCTATTATTCTCATCACTATCTCATTGATCCTTCTCTTCATCATCACCAGGAATATCTATATCAACTATCACATTACCAGGAGTATTCAATCAATGAATCCCTAGGACCATCCATTAGGCTGCTCTTAGCAGTGAGTTTTTTGGTGACTTTGAAGAGATTTAATGGCTTGTTGTCATTGTTGTCTTTGTCATGTGTTCAAGCATGTAGCACTGTGCTGTTGGTGATGTGCACCATTGTGGCACCCTTCTCACACTCAGCTTTGAGCTTGTGGCAGTTGTTGGTCTTGTGGCCATGGATTTTGCAGTATGTGCAAAATCCTTTTACCTTGCACTTTGCCTGATGCTCCTCCTCTGATATTGTAGGTCCTTTTCCCTTCTTTTTGCCTTTGAATATTGAAGGAGGTTGCTTGGAAAAGAGTATGGCCAGCTGTGGAAAGAAGGGAATTGTATTCTCAGTCTCTTCATAGAAGACCAAGTGTAGCCATTATAGTACTGTACCTGTAGAAAGAAGAGTATCATATTCTACAGGAAGAAAACATAAAGGTGAATGACATAGGAGTAAGTACTGACCTCAGTCTCTTCATAGAAGAGTGAGATGAAAGGAAACTATGTGAAAGAAATTTTCTATAAGTAATGGGACCATCCATATTGTCCCTGAGTCCCGCAAGTCCATGTGGCACAGTTGCACTATTCACACCATTGCCCAGTCATGTTATCACATGTTTGCTGCCACACACCACTGTAATCTCCAACATTGAAGTGTGCTGAAAATGTACCTGTGGAATCCATGGCATGATGTCAGTATTGCTCTCCAAGTGCAACTTGTGAGTGGATGTTCATGATCATGAGATTGGTCACCTTCACAGCAGTGAGGATTGTTTTAAGCATGTCATAGGATGGAGGGAGCAAAATGATGATGGCAATGGCAATGAGTTTTTCATTGAGTTGCTGCCCAAGTGATGAAATGGTGTGTGCAGTGTGCACCATTGCATTAATTTGTGGTTCAAGGGGCATGTTGTCAGAAAGAGTGCTGCAGAACAGCTCACTGATCAAGTAGGCTATTTCTGCTCCCCTTTTTCTTCATATCACATCATCTA
Source organism: Albatrellus ellisii (assembly GCA_003314395.1). NCBI lineage: Eukaryota > Fungi > Basidiomycota > Agaricomycetes > Russulales > Albatrellaceae > Albatrellus > Albatrellus ellisii. Next base: position 22,682 of record QLPN01003033.1, read on the forward strand.
CTTCTCCCAGGTGTCTGTAGCCATTGTCATATAGAGCCCAGTGTCGAGAGGCTCATTGCTGAGTGTCAACATGATTTGCATGTGTGCATTACATGTTGAAAGACAGGCAGCATCACAAACTGTAAATAGACTTGTTTGGAGACAGAGATGGCTTTATAGGCCAAGATGTAGATAAAACCAGAAGAGGTCCATGGTCCAGATGTCATGCATGACTAGAGAAATAGATGAGGCCTGTAAGATAAGAGAAGATGTGTACCAGATGGTAGAGGGTACACAGAAGAAAGAGAGAGCTCAGCACATGCAGAAGTGCTGAGGTAAGATAAAGACAAGGTAAAGAAGATATAGTAGGAGCAAGGTAGAGTTTAAGAGGAGCTCAAACCATAAAGAGAAAAGAAATACCAATAAGATAAGATAGAGATAAGTATACTTAATAAGTAAACAGTGTGATCAGCATCATAAGGTTATGAAAAAACCAACATTACAGTCATGATTGACCCAATCATTGTAGTTGGTGTTGACAATCATATGCTGACTAAACATCTCCTTTCTTTTTTGGCTGACTACTGTACACATACACACACACACATACATACATACATACATACATACATACATACATACATACATACATACATACATACATACATACATACATACATACATACATAGATTTACATACTTCTTCTGTCCATACTTCTATGGTCCATGCACTATTGTACTTACTATAAGTAGCTAGTACACATACTATAGAAGAATAAGAACTATTCTAGTTCCCCTTGTGTGCATGGCCTGTATTTCTCAGGTTATGGGCCCTGGAACTTTTGAAAGTGTAACATGATGGCAAGAGACATACCTGTGGTTTGACAATGACATCCTGCCATGCAAACCTGACCATGCACAGCAGGTCATCACCTGCTATCCATGCAGGGGTGGGTCTGGGTCCACACAGGAAAGTTGGGCAACTGGACTTACCAAAGGTGCCACAGGTCAGCAGTCATTGGCCATCATCATTGTCACCACTGCCCCCACCATCATCTGCCACCATCACTGTCACCAGAGCCAAAGGGTGCAAGCAGAAGGTGGATGGAAGTTGCCAGACAGAGAGGCACTGTGTGGCAAGTTTGAACCACACAGCAAGTGCTGGATCCACACATGCAACACAAAGTTAAAGTTCAAATTCCAACATACAACGTTCAACCGCATGCAAGTGTGCCGATGACATGCATCAACCTCTTGTCCTTGTCCTCATTTTCGTCCTCAGCCTCTCCCTCAGTTGCGCTCTACACTGGCCGCTCCCTCTGTTCCTCCCTGGGTCACACCTCTTCCTGGGCTACATTTCTCGCCCGCGCTCTCCCTCGGCTCTTTGCCAGTGTCTTACCCTCAGCTCCTCAGCCGCACCCTTACCTTCGCCAGTGCCTCTCCTTCACCTGTAACTCTCACCCACCCACTGCTGGATCGGCCAGGGATTGTCTATCATATTGATGATTGAGCTGCATGTCCCGTACCAGTAGCAGACTTCTACAAACATGGAGCAGGGAAGTGAAGCCTGGTCACATAGATAAATCCTCTACACGCATAGAGAGCTTGTCTACTTTACTCAGGCCTCACTTTTCTACTGCATAGAGAACATGTTTATGTTGACGATTGAATTATGGAAGATCTCATTCCCAGCACTGTTTCTTATACCATAGCTATACTCCTACTAAATCCCCCTTACGTCTAGCAATTGTCTACCGCTATTTCTCGTAGCTGTACAAAGAGGGGCTCTACAAGAGTTAGCCTGATACACCGCATGCAGCACACCGCTGTATATCCCTGACTCAAGTATAAACAGATGGGATGCATGCAAGTGCGACGGGTTCTCGTCGCTAGTGGCGAGGAGAGAAGAAATTATCTTTGGGCCAATGCATACCTGCACCGTCGTCGGACTTGTAATCCGACTGCATGACCGACGGTAACTCCCGACCCACAGCCACATTTTGAGTCCTCTCCCTCGGTCACTGGCCGACTGCGTCATCCACAAACAAATCTGAAAAAAAAAAATGAGAACATAGTTGAGACATTTTCCATTGTATTCATATAGTTTTTATGAGATATCGCAGAGATCTGAGAGAGCTGCAGAGACCGATCAGAACTTGCATATATGGACAAGCAAAGTCTGCGCAGTGCTTACGCTCAAAACATGACTACTGTGGCGCGCGTCACGACCCTGCTTGCGAAGCACCCACTACGGTCCGGGACGTGTGTGATGTCTCGGATTGGTTATAATTCTGGGCTGATGCCCGCTCGTCCCACTTAAACTCACTAATCACCTATCCAGCCCCGCTACTCTAACACCCTATCCACAAAGCATGAAACTGAACAGCCCTCTTCCTCAACCTCTCCCCAAGGAATGCGCAAAAGCTGCAAAAATATGTGCGTATCGACCTATCAGCGCCCCTATTGAGTCCTCATCGCATTCGGCGGCCCTGCCTGCAGTAAAATCGTTCGTCGATAACGGGAACAATGGCCTCGATCGAGTAAGTTTCATTTCTCACTTGAAGGGTATGTTTGTCGTTTGGGTACATTACTTACAGTCTGTATCTTCTTGTCCTCCCAGGTTATACCCAGGAGTGTTTTACAAAATGCACGAGGTTTCGCTATATTCACGGTATTCAAGGCCGGCTTCCTGTTTACCGCGAGAGCAGGCGGAGGTGTGGTCATAGCACGGCTGGACGACGGCTGTAAGTAGGCCCAGTTTGATCCCGCTGCACATGCGACTGAGGCATTCTGCACATCCAGCATGGTCTGCACCAAGCGCGATCGGACTCGCAGGGTTTGGGGGCGGTTTCCAGGCAGGCGCTGAAATGACTGATTTCCTTGTTGTACTCAACTCCCGTGCGGTAAGCACTATACCGCGAACCCTTTTTTAAATCCGTACCTCTCATCGGCATTTCTTTTAACATAGGCCGTGGTAAGTATTTTTGCGTGCGTGGATATGCTGAGCATATATTAAATACTCATCGGCGATTCTCCCGCAATAAACTAGAGGTCGTTCATGGCGGCAGGATCACTAACGTTGGGAGGAAACATGAGTATCGCCGTGGGTCCTCTAGGCCGCAATGGAGAGGCGGCTGGTGCGGTTAATTCAAGCGGGAAGGTTGCAGCAATGTCCGTTCGTTATCTTCGCTGCAAGCTCGTGACATTGACATTGTATTTTCACAGGTACTCTTACTCGAAGACACGTGGCTTATTCGGTGGCGTGTCTGTCGAAGGGTCTGTTATCGTTGAGCGCCAGGACGCAAATGCACAGGCATACTCATCAAATGTTCACGTAAAGCAATTACTGAGCGGCTCGATCGATCCTCCAGAATGGGCCATGACGCTTATTCAGACACTTGAAACGTGTACGGGTATGCCTGGCAGTCGCTCCTGGCTCGTCGATAACTTGGCAGGTGAGAATGTTGACGGCTCCCTCATGGACAACGGATATGCGTTTGGCGGCGGCATTGGCAGCCCCAACGCGCAGGCTCCTGCGACGCTCAAGAAGGGGCAAAAGAATGCCAGTGCCAGTGCCTTGTCACCGTCATCATGGGGCCGCCGCAGGAACACTGTGGATCAAGTTGGGTTGGAGGACGAGGCGACTACTGGCTCTTCTGGATCTGCAGGTTATGGGCGTGGCCCGTCCGACGATCCGCCATACAAATGGGATACATCCTCGCCAAGCTTCGCCATGAGGTTTGAGTCCGACTTTGACCCTGAGCCGCGATCCCAGGGGCGCACGGCTACGCCGCAACACTCTGCCTGGTCCTCGCCGAATATGACCGGCGGATCTTACAGCAGAGCGCCACGGAACAGCTCGTACGACTTTGGCAAGCCGGTCAGTCCCGTGGTGTCCGTGTCCCCATTGCATAACCGCTCGAAATCGGTGGCAGCGTACTCTGCAGACGAGATACCGGACGATTATGCGAACCCGTTCGCGCCCCATATCGATGATGATGAGGATTCGTTCGATTCGTCCAAGGCGAAGCTGCGGTTCGCGGCGCGGTCGCAGCTGTCGAAGCCGCTTCCACGCTCGGAAGGCGTCGGGCGTGCGATTGCGTTGTATGACTTCAAGGGTGTTCAGGTGGGCCTTTGGTTCAACAGTCTTTCCATCCGTGTGCTTAGTGTTTTTGCATATCGTGTGATATAGTCGGGCGACCTGCCTTTCACGAAGGGCCAGGTCATCACTATCACGGAGAAGAGCGACAACACGGATACTTGGTATGTGTCTCGGTCATCTCTATCCCCCTAACGCGACTTCACAGCTTGCGTGTCCAGGTGGAAAGGAAAGCTGAACGGGAAGGAAGGCGTGTTCCCTGCTAATTTTGTCGAGGTTGTATGATCAGCGTCCTTTGCTTTCTCCGACTTCAAATCTGTTTACAGTATGCTATGCCCATGGAACATTCTCGGAATTGTATTACGCCAAGACTTATGTACGTTTGTGGGTGTGTCGACACACTCTGTGTTACAGGTTTGCTGGTATTCGAGCAGAATAATGTAGAATCAAGTCATAATGTCGACCACTGATCTTTTACATGTATCCATCGACACTTGAGTTGAATTAGGACTAGCAATGAACAATGGCAGCTACTCTCTTATATTTATGAGGGCGTCTAGTGTGCAATGACCCGGACGGATGACTCGGAAGACAAGCATGTGCTTCGCACGATCGGCTGAGCAACGAAAAGTTTTACTATGCAGGCTGTCGTCAGCTGCAGTATGTGCGAATGGAGACGGCTTTTAATTATCGCATCGATGATATATACACTGTACAGAAACCTGCGAAGGAATGTATTACAATGATACATCGAGGGATTCGTCAGAACAGTGCCACTGCTCTCGCGTCACTCGAATGTGCCGATCACGACGTCCATCGAAGAATTATTCAAACTCGCCTGCGGTCGGTGCGCCACTGCCGTCAATGCCTGAGGTATCGTGCTCCAAGCCCGTGGGCTCATTGGAGGCCGAGGCCGTTTGCTGTAGCTGCGAGAGGCATGCGCACCAGACCCCAGTGTTAGTGAAAGCGAGCTTGCAGCCGGGGGCAAGTTTTGAACCATGACCAGAGACGAAGGGCCAGTGTGAGATATTCAGAGGATCCAGTATCGAGGGGTGGCGGCGGATGATGGAGCTCGTCAGCCCAGTTGGTATGACTTGATTTGAGCTTATCGATGGCTTCGTTGGCGGGGCGAAGAAGTTTGTCGTAAGCATCACTGGCCGCATTGCCGTATTGTTCCCAATTATCGAAAGATTACATACGATCCGGTGGCGGGAGTAGTCGACTAGCATCCTTGGCCCTTTGATAGAACGGTTGGAAGTCGCGGAGCAATTAATCATGGTGTAAATATGAGCACGGTATCTGCATTGATGCCCCGAGCTTTTGTTGATTTTTGGCTATCTTAGGCTGCTGGACTTACCCTTATGCACTCTTATACTTATCTCTTTCTGTATCTCACCTTATTGGTATTTCTTTCCTCTTTACAGTTTGGGCTCCTCTCTAATTCTATTTTGCCCTTACTATATCTTCTTTACCTCATCATCTTCTCACCTTGACACTTCTGCATGTTGCTGAGGTGAGTATCTATTCTCCTCTCTCAACCCTCTTCTGACATACCTGCTCTATGCAGCTCTCTCTTTCTCTGTGTACCCTCTACCATCTAGTACACCTCTTCTCTTCTCTTACAGCCATCTCTTTAGCTATCTCTCTAACTTTCTAGGCCTCTGGACTGTTGTCCTCTTGGCTCATTGATCTCCACCTGGGCTCACAAGGCTATCTCTACACTACAATGTTCAATCTGCTGTTTGCCACTTTGCCCATGTTTCAATAACTTTGAGGCCCTTACTACCATTGCCTAGGAAGTACAAATTCCTCTAATGATTTTTCACCACTGCTGCACATCCCCAAATCCTTATCCCTTGTGGGAATATTATCTATGATACTACTGAATCATGTAAACAGGTAGAGGGGCAGGACATGATGGTGATGACACACATGACAATGGTGATGGTGTAAGAAAGAAGAACAAGAGAGTCTACAGGCCCAGAGGCCCACATGTTGGGCATGACAGAGGGGACAGTGCTAAGAGGATGACAAGGCATATGAAGGTATGCAGAGGAGACAGAAGATGAGAGCACTAAGAGGTAGGTATGATGTTGGTTTTTTCATTACCTTATGATGCCGATCACACTGTTTACTTATTAAGTATACTTATCTCTATCTCATCTTATTTTCTCTTTCTGGTTTGAGCTCCTCTTAAACTGTATCTTGCTCTTACTATATCTTCTTTACCTTGTCTTTGTCTCACCTCAGCACTTCTGCATGTGCTGAGGTTAGTGTCTCTTCTACTCTCTTAGCTCTCTTCTGACATACCTGCTCTATGCAGCTCTCTCTTTCTTCTGTGTACCCTCTACCATCTGGTACACATCTTATCTTATCTTACAGTCATGTAAGACCTCTGAACTCTAGTCCTCTTCTGACTCAATCCACATCTTGGCCTATAAGGCTATCTTTGTCTCCAAACAATCTGTTTACAATTTGTGACACTGCCCATCTTTCATCATATGTCAGATCAGAAAAGAAGGAAGAGAGCATGCAGCAGAGGGCCTACCTCAGCTGGGTGTAGATGAGCTGGGGTGGCAAGATGATGAAAGAAAGAAGATATAGTAAATGTGAGATAAGGTTGAGATGGAGCTCAAACTATAAGTACAAAGATGGAGATGAAAAAGGGGAAAGAAAGATGTAGGATCAGATAAGATAGATGAGATAAGATGAGGATATGATAGATAAGATATAGAGACAGAGATGTAAAATGTGGTCAGCGTCATATAGAGGATATGATAAATTCAACAAATCATAGGACTATTTTTTTGTGGGAAAAAATGTGCTGTAAGTGCTGGAGTTTACAGTGATGTGCAACAGTGAACACATGACTGGGCAACTGCACCACACAGACCTCTTGTGGGACTCAGGGATGATATGGATGGACCCATTAATTATAGAAAAATCTCCTCATATAGTTTTCTTTCTCCTCAGTCTTCAACAAGACTGAGGTCAGTACTTACTACTATGTTGTTCACATTTTATGATTTCTCACTATTTCTTCCTGTAGAATATATTCTCTTCTTTCTACAGTCAGCTGTGCTCTTTCCAAGCAACCTCCTACAATAGTAAGGAGCCACAGAAAATAAAGGGGATGTGCAAAATACTTTCGTTACATTGACCTGCAAGTTGCAACCTTTATCCATTTTCCCACCATAGATAATAGAAGAACATTGATAAGGTACCTACAATCCAGTGTCTTGGGGTGTGGTGGGAGTAGACAATGAAGGACAATCCTCTCACCTGTGGCAATGTGAGAAGTTCAATACTGGTCCTATGCATGACAATAGCATAGGTTGATGACTTGGCTAATGATTGCACTTACTGTGTGCAATGGAGGAGCACCTCATTGGTTATGTAACCAGGCAGGCAACAGGACATCATGATGTCTTTACAATAATGAAACAAAAAATACATGCTGGTATAATGAAGACAGGCCATAAAACAATTAAAGCAGTGGTGGGTATTCATCTTTGAATGATGACAATGCCAATATGGATAATCTGGTGACCACTACAGCAAGTTGGCACAGATACATGCCATGCAGAGAATAGCATGTACATTGTTAACCTGTGTGAAATGTGATGACAAAACAAAACCTGCATGTTATCCAGATATGACCAAGAAATGTGGTGACATGTGGTTAGGGATTGGCCACTGTATGTCATGTTGGATGTCAAGTCACACCTGAACTTCAGGACTTGAATGACTTGGATGCAGCAGTGTGGTATGTGAGCGCAGGTATGGGCAAGCAATGAGAAAGAAAAGGAAGCAGGTGGTAAGAATGTGGTAAGTAGTGCGCACTAAGGTGCAGAGTGGGGAGATGTAGAACGACATATTGTATAATGCCATGTGACTACAGAAAGTGGGGGTGTAGTATATGTAGTGCACTCTGAACTGAGTTCAGGCAGAGTGTAAATGTGGGGTTGTAAGTGGGGGTGTAGTACGTGCTACACAAACGTGGGTTGTAGTGGTGTAAGTGGGTCTAGAGTGGTCTAGAGTGTGGTAGTGGTGTAGTAAGTGGTTAGAATGTGTGTCAGTAAGGACGTAAAGAAGACGTGTATAAGTAAGTAGAGTGAAGCTGAACAAGTACTGTGGATATTTCCAACATGGTAGACTGCTGATAATAACATTGGAGACCAAATCTCATTCACCTGCCAGCACTACATTGATCTATTTCCCCCACAATTGTAATTAACACAATCAATCAACAAGTCATCCACCTAGCATCTGCACCGCACCTAGGATGGCCCTATCACCTGGCATCCACATGCCAGTTGCAGGCCGAGTTGTTGCACACAAGCACTTGTGCATACTGATGCCACCTGCAGCACACTGCAGGAGCTGCTGCACCACACACCATCCACTGAATATGCAACCCAATATCTCAAGCACCTACATTGTTGATGTGCCTTGGCACCAAGGTACCAGCACACAAGGTACCATGGTACTGTATAAAGTCTGTGAAAGGGACTAGTGTTGAGTGGGTGCCACTGAACCCATGCTTCCAGATATGGCAGCCAGTATTGTATATTAGCACCATGTGCATGTCTGCTACCATGGCCAAGGGAGATTCTGGATGCTATGGACAGCCCACTAATAGTGTTGAAGGTCCATTGTTCCTTCAGATGACAAAGGTGAATAGAAGGCAGACAGGGTGGAGTACAGGTAGCTTCAAAAGTGGTGCTGTCATTGCTGGCAAGTGACAGAACTTTGACAGGTGAATGCAGTCAGATCCTTCACAGATGGTAAACCTTGCCCACAGTCATGGTGCTTGTACCAGAGGACAAAGAATTGACATTACATCTTGTTACAGCATTGCAAGCCTTGCATCAAGGGCAAGCACATGTGACATGATGTTGTGAAATTGACACAGACACATGCTGACACAGTGCTCAGCCACATCTTTTCAGATCTGTGCAGGCCCATGCAAATGTGCTCCCATGAAGGGTATGACCACTTTGCAACATCTATTGATGACAAGTCACACAAGGTCTTCATCCACAGCCTCAAACACAAAAGTGATCTGCATGAATGTCTCACAGACTTCATCACATGTGCTGAAGTTGAGGCCAGTGCAAAAATGAAGGCACTCCATTCAGATGGTGGAGGCAAATATATGGGTGAGTGCATGCAGAAGTTCCTGCAGGCATGTGGCATTAAACATGAAATGACAACTGCCAACATGCTGCAACATAACAGTGTTGCCAAATGCATGAGTCGCACACTCATGGAGACTGTGCACACACTGCTCACCAACACCAATCTCCTACACTGTTACTGGTATGGTGCTATTGAGTATGCCACTTACTTGCACAACATAGTGCCAACATGTGCTCAAAGATGATCTCATGCCAGAAGAATCCTGGAGTGGTAACAAGCCCAACATTGCCCTCATTCACATCTTCAGTTGCAAATCCTTCATCCACATTCTGGACAAGTACCAATGCAAACCCAACATGAAGTCACTGCTGCTTAGAGTGGCCTATTGGACAGTCTCAGGGAAAGTTTGTGATAACTATACCCCTGGTAACAAGGTAGTTGGTATACACTTGATAAGTGTAGTGAATGTTCCTGATGATGAAGAGTGGGATCAATGAGATAGTGATTAGGATGATACCACCAATGACTAATTGAGGATCCAGGGTGACAAGTTTAGGACATCTTAGTGACACTTAAGAGTTGCTAAGAGCAGCCTATTGGATGGTCTTAGGGAAGGTCTGGAATATTACTCCTGGTAACCAAGGTTTGGATATTGGCTTGGTGAGCGTAATAGAGATTTCTAATGATGATGAAGAATGGGATTAATGATATGGTTATGAGGATAATTCCACCGATAATGATATGAAGATCCAGAGTGATGAGTTTTGAGATGTCTTAGTGATGTTCTAGTGACTTTAGAGTTCTTAACTTAGTTCTGAGATAGTGAAGCGAGTGATTGATGAGCTTAGATCAAGCGCAGTATAAGGAAGATTCCTGCTAAGAGCGGCCTATTGGACGGTCTTAGGGAAGGTCTAAAATATTACTCCTGGTAACCAAGATTTGAATATTGGCTTGATGAACATAATAGAGATTCCGAATGACGATGAAGAGCGGGATTAACGATATAGTTACGAGGATAATTCCACCGATAACAATACGAAGATCCAGTTTGACTTAGTGTAAGATGTCCTAGTAGCTTTAGAGTTCTTAGACTTAGTTTTTGAGAAAGAGTGATGCGAGTGATTAATGAGCTTAGATCAAGCGCAGTAATAGGAGAATCCCTAGATTGCGAAGTTGACAAGACTGGGGTTTAAGACCGCCAGTTTGTCAACTATTTATACAAGACTAGTGAACTAACTATAGTACAGTTATGCAGTAAAGTGCAGTAAAGCGCAGTAAAGCGCAGTAAAGCGCAGTAAGTAAACGAATGTGCGCAGTAATGCGCAGTAAGTACTTGTCCATGTGATATAAGTGGCTCAGCCACAAGCGCGAGATGAACATGAAGTAAACAAAGGTAAATAAGAGCGAGAAAAAGGAGTCCTTGCTAATTGTATAGTGATAGTCCTTAGCAAGTAAATGTTATAATAA
>QLPN01003038.1:0-16729 GCA_003314395.1 Albatrellus ellisii
GAGACGATCGGCTATGGGTGGATAAATACGAGCCCCAGACAGTGGTAAGCAGTCTCTGACTCTCGTGCCGTTCTCGACTCTAGCAGGTGTACCACCATAGGTCGATCTGGCGGTGCACAAGCGCAAGGTTGAAGATGTTCGTCGGTGGCTTCTCGACGCATTCGACGGAAAACTGCAGAAGTACCGCGTGCGTCCGCTTCATCTCTCTTTCTTGCCAATCTCCTGTCTGATGCCGCCGATACATCCCTCAGCGCCTGCTTGTCCTCAGTGGCCCTGCTGGTGTCGGCAAGACGACAACCCTCCGCGTCCTCGCGCGCGAGCTCGGCATCGACATCCTTGAGTGGCGAAATTCTTCCTCTGTGTTCAATCCAGCATACACACAGCTCGGTCCGTCATTTTCGTGCACTCTTCCCTCGTCCTGCGGTCCTAGGGTACGTGCGCAGATGATCGCATACCGGAGTTCGACTACAACACCGATCACGAGAGTATCATGGACAAGTTCGAGGCGTTCCTTGCCCGCGCGGGGTCCTACCACACAGTATTCGCCGCGCCCACTGCGCCCCCCCGCGCAACGCAGTCGTCACTATCCTCTGTCTCCGCGACGCCCGTGGTACCGGCTGCCCGGCGCCAACTCATCCTCCTCGAAGACCTTCCGAATATTCTGCACCCGTCCACCCGCGCGCGCTTCCACGCTGCATTGCGAGATCATGTTGAGCGCGCCGGTGTCATTCCTGGTGCCACGTCGGTGGTCATTGTGCTCAGCGATGCAGGCGTCCGCGGTGAGGCGGGTGAGAGCGCGGAATGGGGTTCACGGACCCGCATTGATCGTCGTGCAGACGAGGTGATCGATGTGCGTACCGTTGTTCCGCCAGGGTTTTCGCCCGCCGCGGTCACAGAGATCGGGTGCGTGACTCATGTCCTCTGGTAATGTCATAATCGCGACTCACATTGCGCGAAAACATATAATCACGATCTGCGTATCTCTTGGTTATATATATGCATTTATAGGTTCAATCCCATAGCGCCGACGATCCTGATCACAGCCCTCAAAAGCTTGCTAGCACGTGCGGGCGCTAGCTCGCGGGTCTCTCCGGCGACGCTGCAGACCGTCGTTGAGGGCGCGAATGGCGATATTCGCAGTGCAATTATGGGATTGGAATTTGCGTGTGCACGTAATAATAGTGACGGCAAGCGAGCAAAACGGAAGCGCAGGTAAGTCCCACTGGCCATCACATCGCTCGAGGCAGGCAACTGGGATCGTTGATAGCACGGGTTACGCAGCGAAGTGCCTATGGAAGCGGCAACGCGCCGAGAAAGCGCGCTTGCGCTGTTTCATCTCGTTGGGAAGGTACTGTACAATAAGCGTGAGTCATCACACGCTATTGCCTGCGCCCTCTTATCGCCCTTCGTTTTGTTGAGTCAACATGCTTTTGACATAGGCAAGGACGACCCGCCACCCGCCTCGGCCTCGGCGAAGGACATTGCTGCAGACCGCATACTCGACGCACGATTACATGATGAGCCGCCGCTACCAGAATGGCTCCAGGGCGAGCAGCGTAGGACGAGCAGGGTCGACGTCGACGTGCGTGTCGCTCTGCCGTGCAATCAATCCTGCACGGGTTTGCATGTGGCCCATATCTAATGCAGTACGCCCACAGATGCTGTATGCCGCCACACCGATTGATGCCTCCCTGTTCGGGCTGTACATCCATCAGAACTACACACAGTTCTGCGAGGAGCTCGGGCAGTGTGATGGCGTCATGGATGGCCTGAGCTGGCTCGACGCGAATGGCGGCGAAAACGTACGTCCCGCTGACTGCACATCTGTTTTCATTCCATGCTGACTACGGGACAGTGGTACGAGACAAACCCGTACACATTTCACATACAGACACTGTCGACGCTCCACGCACTTCCGTCGCCTGTCGCGCGGCGTGGGCAGCGCTTCTGGAAGCCCGAGTTCTTTGACGTGCTCGCTCGCGAGCGCGAGGCGGGTGTTGCAGTCGATGCGGTCGTGGACTGGCTCTCGCAGGTCCGTGCTCTTCCCGTCCTTCCGCCCTTGTTCTGTGATGATGATGGCTGACTGCTTAACGGCCCCGCAGGACCCAGAGCTGCAGTGCGTCGCGGGCATGTCGCGCACGACGGTCGCGACAGAACTCGGCGTGATGCTGCGCGCCCTCGACACGCCCGCGCGCACGCAACGCCCGCCGCGCGCGTACCGCAGCTTCGCGGAGATGCCGTTTGTTGGCGGCGCGACGGAGGCGTGTCCGGCGGACGAGCGCGACTTGCCGTGGATGCTGGAGGCGGACGCGCAGGCGGGCGCGGTGCTCGAGGGGGGCTTCGATGCGGACGAGGACAGGGGTAGCGCGACGCAGGGGCCGACGGTGGATTTGGGGGGTGGGTGGCTCGAGGGAGACGATATTGAGGAGTGGTGAGGTGGCACGGTCGTTGGTTGGCCATTGGCATTGGCGTGCTATCGGCGACGCGTTCTCAAAATAGCCTTTCTGATGCTTGCGAACGGATAGTCCCCTTCACAGGCCTTTTCTACGCATAAGTAGCGAATGGACAGGTCCTTTGTGATGTGGATATTGCCATGTCGACACAATAGAATGTCTTGAGAATCCTGTTTAATACTGCATGTACTATACATGCAACACTCATGGGGCTGTGATTTTCCCTGGGATTTGTTTCCGTCACAAGATGAGCCAAGGTCAGGTCCATGGATCCTCCCAAGTTATCGGGAATGTCCAACTACCTGCGCATCGGGCTAGTAGCCCTGGCTAGTAGCCTACCGACATGTAAAGATTCATGTCCCTCCAGCCTCCCCGTCCCCGTAATTGCCCAACTTTGAACTTTTCCATCTCCTGCCTCAAGTCTCTCAGTCTCATCCTTCTCTTATTTGTTAGCTACCCTTGCATTTCCAAGAGCACAAATTGTGACATCAAAGCTTTAATGCCGACAGTCCACCTAGGGCTTGTCACAGGTCTCGGGTGGAGGTTGACTGCATTAACACTGTTCCTGTCCTTGCAAACACTGTAGCCTCTGTAGACACAGGTATACAAGCCCTGTCAACATATATACAGGTGTTACTAGGGTTTGGTGCAGTTTCAGCAACCTGTACAGCGTTCTTGGCCTTCTTTTGTCTTCACAACACTTTGTATTTTCTCTGGGGTTTCTCTTTTGCAGCATAGTCCACAGCATCTATAACTCATAGTACTCCATGTACATGTGATAATATATCGATAAAAATAAAAATGCAGCCCACCTGTGGGTGCACTGGGTTGTTTCTTGTGTTAGGAATGAACAGCAGCAGGTTGTGACAGTGGGGTGCGATGTTGGTTAATGGTGGCATTAGCAAGTGGGCAGTCACACATGAGGGCAGACCTATGCTGCATGAGTCCAGTGGCAGCACAGGCAGATGGGCTGGATGTTCCTGTGCTATACATTGGTGCATTGTGGGCGACACTATTTCGCAGTTCGTTCTGATGCACGCAGCCTTATCTGTCATCATCCCGAAAGGTGCCTGGGTCATGATCAACATAGACAATACCAGTTTAGGGGGGACTCAGTTAAGCTACTAGGCCTGACAAGTTAACCACATCTGAGCTATAGCCTGGCGTTCGGGTTACTCCAGTCAACCAGATGGTTGAGCCACAAGCCCAAAACGGCTGGGCTAGATAGCAGTTAGATGGCCTGCTAGCCGGGCTACAAGCTACAAGGCCGGGTTAATTGGCTAACTTACAGTAATGCCCCGATGTTCCAAGCGATTGGACGCCCTGACGGTAGCGGTGGCGGGAATCAGGGATATTCGAACTCAGATCGACCCAGATAGGTACAGGTGGCACTGAACCCAGATTATTGATTGGTTGGCAGTGTATTTGTATTCTGTCAGATTTCGCATTGTACGCATGCTATTAGTACTCCGGGCCAGACTCCAGAGTCTGGTAATGCGCCGCCGGTGACCAGTACACCGGGTGTGTATAGTTCGCTCTTCGATTGCGGCTGTACTAAACATTTTCTCAGCTTCGTCATCTAAGTCGTTGTTTAATAGGGTGGAGGGGTTCATCTTCCAGGTTTTCTATCTCGCCCCTCCCACACTAGCCGGAAGGTTATTCCATTTGGCGACTATCCATGTCATAACAGACAGAATGGCCCTTCACATCTTTGCATGCAAACCCGCAAACCTCTTGTAGCTACCTTTCTGTTAGCTGCCCCCACGGGTTAAAAAAGTGCATATGAAGGGTTGGTGAGCCACTTTTCTACCAGTCATCGAAGTCGTCTGCACGCAAGTCGGAAGACGGATTACCGGACGACATGAGGTAACTCACCAGATAAATATTCATGATCGTCTCGAGAGGTTTCCGGCCATGTCGCTGGCTTCAGACGAAAAATATTTATTGTGTGCTCCCCCGAGGAAACTGGCGAGTCGAACGGGTCCAGTGATCCCAAAGCCGACTCTCCCTGAACCCCATTTTGTGGAGGAGGGTTCAAGTTAGGATCTTGCGCCGCAGGACGCAACCTTGGTGTTTCGTCAGTGTCGTAAGCAATGATGCGCCAGTTCTCAATTGTAATCGCACGCTTGCGGAGGTTCACTGCACTGGGAAGACAAATTTTAGAGCAAAGGTGGTTGGCACCAAATAATAGCTTACTCTCGTGCACGGTATTGTACAATGCCTTTGTATTCCTCACTACCCAGAGCCGTGCCGGTTCCTAAGAGCGGGAATAAAGCTGAGCAGTATTGCAGAGTGAAGAAGCATACCGTAACTCACCCCAAGCTTGTGTGTCATACCACCTTTCCATCAGCCCGGTATCGTAAACAATAATGTTGCCAGGTGAAACCAGGTTCCTCATAGTCTTTTCAAGAGGCTTCAGCTCGATCGGCTGCACACTGCCATTCGATATTCCCTTCACGATGGCCTTAGCGTCGTCCCGGGTGTGTACAGAGACTCTGAAAGAAGTTTAGTCGGCTTTACTGAATTGCGTCAAGTCGATAGTACCCTTTGTAAGATGGACGAATCCTGAAAAACAAGCTCAGCTCCTGACATTCTATGAAGAATGATACACCGGAAGACAAACTCATTGACATGTTGCTCTTGGGGACGGTGCAACCTTTCATGTCGTTTGATGGTATCCCGCTCGCGGCATGTGTCGCAATTCTTGTATTCTCTTGCCAAAGGACTTGCCTTGAGTACGAATTGATTGTGACATCCTTTTTTCCCGCATCGTTGAGTTCGTGTGGACAGCAATGAGGTAGTTGACGAGTAAACGGGCAACCCAAATCCTGTCGCCATTCAGAATGATGAAGATGCAATGTAAACTTAATCGGGTACTATAAACTATACATTCGAAGGGTATGTGATTCGGCACCTCGGAAAGCAATATCTCAAGTGCTTTCATGACAGCGAGGCCAATCATCGCTATCAGCAATATGCCTACTATGACAGACTTGCCAGTCTCTGCACGACTCCTCAATCTAGGTATCATAACGCGGTCACCATGCGTGGTAATCATCTTGAGCACTGATCAAAGCAAAAAAAGGGTAAGGGTCCGAGACTCTGCGCGCACGCAACATCCGCCGCGTGCGTACCGCAGCTTCGAGGAGATGCCGTTTGTTGGGTGCGGGGCGGTGGTATGTCTGGCGGACGAGCGCGAAGTGGGTGTTGGAAGCGCATGCGGGCTCGGTGCTCGAGGGAGGCTTAGATGTGGACAAGGACAGGCGTGAGGCTATGCAGGGGCAGACGATGAATTTGAGAAGTGGGTGGCCCGAGGAAGACGATATGGAGGAGTGGTGAGGTCACTGAGTGACCCTGTCGTTGGTCATTGGTGTAGTGTCGGCGACGAGTTCTCAGGATAGCTTTCCCGACCCTGTGAAGGGATAGGCCTTTCTATCTGTGGCATTGGTTCGTCATGCTGATACAATAGAATGTTTTGAGAATGCTGCTTCTGTTGGGCATGCATGTGTTATACTCACGAAACTCATGGGGATTTATTTCTGTGGCAAGCTGAGTTAAGATGCAGGATGATCTAATACAGGATCCATAGTTTCTTCCTACTGATCTCCTGCGTTACTCTCACAACTACTGCAAAGCTTCGAGCACGCCATTATGCCGCTCGCCCCGCCCCTCAATCTCCCTAAATGGCTCGCAGATAACGGGCACCTCCTCCTGCCGCCCGTGAACAACTTCTGTATCTACTCTGGCAAGGACTACATCGTCATGGCCGTCGGCGGGCCCAATGAGCGCAGAGACTACCACGTCAACGAGACCGAGGTAGGGCCTGCCACTCGTGTGCACAGTGGCGGAGCGGGCGGCTTCGCTGACGACTATGACAGGAGTGGTTCTATCAATACAAGGGCGCGATGACGCTCCGCGTCGTTGACGGAGACGAGTTCAAGGACATCAGGATCGGCGAGGGCGACATGTTCCTGCTTCCCGGTGCATGCTTTTTCCTGTTCTCCATCTCATATCTACATCGGGTGATCCCCTTATCGATCGCATGCTCACGTCCCTGACACTCACGTGTTTCGCCGCGCGCCCAGCGAACACTCCACACAATCCCGTGCGCTTCGCGGATACCGTCGGGCTCGTCATCGAGCGCATGCGGCCGGGCGACGCAACGGGTGCGTGCATTCACCCCCTGTCCCAGCCGGGCGTCCCATGCTGACCGACGATGCGCGGCAGACCGCCTCCAGTGGTACTGCCGCGAGCCGGTGCACACGACACCGACGGTCATCCGCGAGGAGGCGTTCCACGCCGTCGACCTCGGCACGCAGCTCAAGACGCTCATCCAGCAGTGGATCAGCGATCCGGAGAACAGACGCTGTCCCTCCTGTGGCGTCATCGCGCAAGCAAAGTAGGCAAGCGGAAGCTATATTTGGACGGTTGTGGGTTTATAGCGTAAGAGAGATATGAATAGCGCAGAAGGGTATACTTATTTTCCGTCACATAACATGGCATATGGGTTTGCGATACTTGTGTATTCCAAGCAGTGCGACTGAGATGTGACTTACTGATAGTAGTTGATGTTATATCTTGCCGCTAAACGTGCCATAGCACTTGAACCTTGACTACCG
Source organism: Albatrellus ellisii (assembly GCA_003314395.1). Classification (NCBI taxonomy): domain Eukaryota; kingdom Fungi; phylum Basidiomycota; class Agaricomycetes; order Russulales; family Albatrellaceae; genus Albatrellus; species Albatrellus ellisii. The sequence goes on from QLPN01003038.1 coordinate 7,073, forward strand.
TCAGGAGCTCTCGATGGAGACGTATGGCGTCGCGAAAATCGCGGAGCACTCTCTCAAAACTAATCCATGATGACCGCCCCTTCCACCCATGTAATGATACATGTGCCATAGGTACGAAGCAACACAGAGCTCCAATACAAACTTTCGTGACCTCAACGTGCCGTAAACGTTCCTGCAATACATCCACACATCCAAACCTCCATCCCACTGGTAATTGACCCACAGCGACCACTCTGGCATGGAGCACATCAGCACATCCTCAACGAGATCCGAAAAGAATGGTGGCAACGCATGAAACAGGAGCGCGCACACACGGAAAGAGGCAAAATGAAAGAACACGCACAGTTGCTGAAGCGCGACAGACTATCCCGGATGGTGTCGCCAATCTGGCTTGCAGTGGTCGAGTCCTGTATGGCATACCCAGGCAGTCAGTCAGTCAGCTGGAAGGAAGTACGAAGGCGCATGGGAAAGATACTAGAGACGTACCAGGTTAACCCCTGCCGTCTTCGCGGCGATGCTCACGCCATTGTCAATCCAGTCCTTCCCCCCGCTCGAGGCGTTGTTGCTGGAACTGGAGCGGTCATTCCAGGACGAGCCGTAGCTGTCGTTGTTCGATGAGCCGTGGTTGTCATTGTTGGACGAGCCATAGCTGTCCCCTCCGTGCGGGCCCGCACTACCGTAGCTGTCGTCCTTGTTGGACGAGCCATAGCTGTCCCCTCCGCGCGGGCCCGCACTACCGTAGCTGTCGCCCTTGTCGGACGAGCCATAGCTGTCCCCCGCACCACCGTAGCTGTTGTCATTGTTGGACGAGCCATAGCTGTCCCCTCCGTGCGGGCCCGCACTACCGTAGCTGTTGTCATTGTTGGACGAGCCATAGCTGTCCCCTCCGCGCGGGCCCGCGCTACCGTAGCTGTCGCCCTTGTTGGACGAGCCATAGCTGTCCCCCGCACTACCGTAGCTGTCGTCCTTGTTGGACGAGCCATAGCTGTCCCCTCCGCGCGGGCCCGCACTACCGTAGCTATCGTTCCGCGAGCCATAGGTGTTATCGCCACCGCTCGCGCCGTAAGCGTTAGACATGGCAGCGAAAATGAGAGCGAAGGGCGATAGAGCGTTTGAAGCTGAGGTCAGGGGTGGTATATCCGAGCGAGCGAGTCATCTCGAGCGAGCCGATAGCGGGTTTTATATGCAAGCAGCAGGTGCGTAGGCGCGCACGGATAGATTGGGCGTTAGTGCGCATGAATGGAAGCCAGAGGCACAGATCAGACTTGTGGAATTGAAGATCCTCAGGCCGGTGGTATCGGTGTCAGAAACAGGAAAGACCTAGAATGCGACGTTCGGGAGCAGAAGCAGAGGCATTGAGCCGAGGAATGCCGGGCGGAATGGAGATGACAGGTAACACAGCCAGGGTCGGGTTGACTAGCGTCTATATCTGGAATAGCTTACTACTAGTGAAATCCGGGGTCAGCACCAGCTGCAGTCTGTGGGGGTCTTGAATTGAATTACTGCGTAGCATGAGGTTTGTCAGTACTAGTGTGGGCATTTCAGCGCACCCGTGAGAGGCCCCCGACCGCTGGAATCAGGTGTCAATCGTGTTCTGGATGCGATCAGCGTAGGAATTTGGGATGTCGGGCCAACATGGAAGTGCACATATCTGGAAACATTGAGGGATTCCAGGCCGAGTCAGGCGACCGAGCCGCTGCCATAGTGGAAGAGGATTTGCGTGCCGAGTGTTTTCGGGTCATACTGATGTTGCCATAGCTGACCACAGAAGACAGTCGTGCTGCATTTACAGGACCGGTGCGGTCCAAGTAGTCCCATGGGGCCCGTACCATTACAATAGTGTTATTAAGTTAATTTAGTGGGGTGTGGAGAATCTTGAATTGGCTTACGGCTGATATACATTGTGTGTCGGTAGGACATTGTAGAACATTTACTAGAAACCCCAATATCTATTAATACAGCAGCAGTGCAACTCATTACAGACATTAAAACGTACCTTTGCCTCAATATAATTGACCCAGCTTCGTTAACTTAAAAGGCCCTGACAGATACTCCAACTTTTGATCGGACCCAGAGTGATGACACAGCCAACTACAGTGCATGACCAACAGGTACTAGTCAATGGGTCACTTGACACTGCCATTGTGATTTTTGTCTCGGACTTTTTATTGAATTTAGACAAAGGTTTACATAAGGCGAATCGATTGGCCCAGCCCGCTGGCTTTTTTTTTGGTCCAAGAGTTTGCACATAGGTTTTACCTCGAGTAATGTTCGAGGTGCGTTTTTTGGAATATGTTGCTTTTGTCATAGCTTGGTTTTTCTGACTCCACACAGAGTCGTGTTTTACCAGTCTGTGTCTCAAAAGCTGGCCCCACGCAGGACGGCAGAAGATTTTTTTTGGTTGAAGGTGATCGATTGTGTTGAGGTGTTGCTATTGCCTAGAACGGCGTTCGAGGTGCGTCCTGCTTAGGACAATAACCTTGTCACTATATGGTTAATAGGTTTTTTCTGACCCCGCGCAGGGTCGAAAACCCTTTATGGTCCTGAACAGCGTTCAGGACAAGTCCCGCGCAGGACAGCATGGAGTTGAGTTTATATGTTTAAGGTTTGGTTGTTGAATAAGTCGAAGGATTGAGGAGTCATCCGTGGACTGTGGCAGATCTGTCATGGAGAGTCCCTGGACGTCGGATCCTCCTCCAGAGGTTAGCTTGGAGCATTTTTCGAATGATAGGGGTTTTCTCTCTTTGTCTTATGCTTTTCAGTCTGCTCTCTCTCACCTATTTTCTTTTGTGTCGCCCACCCTCCCTTGCCCCTTATGTTTCTTTATTTTTTCTTTTCTTGTCTTGCTCTGCTGTTGTGCCGGGTTTGATCTTTGTGTCAGGCTTCTTTGTTGCGCCCTTGATGCTTGTACAAAATGCGCAGTTTGTCTTGTAGACGCTCCTCACAGAAATGAAGTGTCGTATTCTACTATCCTTTTCTGGCATGTGAGACTTTGGGTGCGAAATCGATTAGCACATATATATTATATATGTGATGCCTGTGGCTACAGAATCCAGGATAGGACTCTACGTTACAAGTATTGTATTGTAATAGATTGTGTAACTGACCCGTTTACTAGTATTTCACTGATAGCCATCAGAACTAGGAGGTGGTGGTGGCCGCATAGCGACAAAACCTTGCCAATAAAACGGACACCAAAACCCAAGGCCCAAAGCTGAAGCATCAGTGTAGATGACGAGATCAGCTTCTTCAGGCCCCCAAGCACGAGCATCATGAAGATGAACATCGTGCGAGATTTCGAACATATTGGCAAACCAAAGGAGATCAGTTACACCCGTTTACTAGTATTTCACTGATAACGACATTTTTGAATGATTCCCTCTGACCATTGGCTTTCCTACATGGAATTATTCCCGGAGACAAGTATACACTCCCAATTATCCTCCTATCACTGCCGATAAAGTAAACAGTTAGTCTGGGGCACTGGCAGAATTTCAGCGACCTGTTTGCCGGTCATGTACTGGGTGTGCACAACTTCAGTAGGTAGTTGTAAGTGTATACAGGCTGAAAAATCTCGAGCTGCCAATAGGCGGGGATGTCCAAGGAAACCCGGTTCTCTGATAAACAAAAAGATGCGTAGCGATGTGTGAGATCTCACGCCGACAAGATAGAAGCCTACGCCTAATCCGTGCATGCTCGCACTTAGTACTGGGTGACTTCCCGTGAGCATCTAGACATGCTAGATGGACTCTAGATCCAAATCTTCGAGTCCTGCCTGTGAACTTTCAAATTATAGAATTCCCCTTTAAATCATATAAGACATATCAACTCTATATCAATAACAATAGAATTCTAGATTGTTAGACTGCCCCATTTTAAATAATACACTATGATGATGACAGCCATTTCTTGCTGCAATCTCTGGCCAATGATGATCTCCATGAAGAGGAGTTGTTCAACATGGCAGCATTTGTGTGCTAGCAAGAGCAAATGGGCCTTCATTACCACAATGGGTATTGATGTTGAAACCTTCAAATTTATCCTTGGCTGTGGATTCTCAGCCACCTGGCATTCACTATCTATCCCATGCTCCGATGTCTCCCAATCAGGTCACCCATGTCTTATACAACACTTGCTTGATGTGGCAGGTGCACTAGGCCTACCTAGCTGTGTCTCCTGCCATGTGTGTGTGCACTCACATTCCCATACTGCAACTCCCACTTGGTGCAGCTGACTCATCATCCCTGTGCAACATCAATGGTGCTGCCCTCCATGCATACAAGCTTGTCGAGTCATTCATCCCCCTGGCCACCACACAGCCACTGACACAGCCACTGATGATGGCACTGCAACAGGTGTTGCAGCTGTGAGTGCAGGTACAAGCCAAACAAGAAAAGAGGGAAGCAGGTGGTGAGGATGTAGTAAAAGGTGGTGCGCACTAAGGCACAGAGTGGAGAGACATGGTACAACATATTGTAAATAATGCTGTAGAGCTACAGAAAGTGGGGGGCGTAGTATAAGTAGTGCACACTGAACTGAGTTCAGGCGGCGTGTTAATGCAGGGTTGTATGTGGGGGTGTAGTACGTGCTACATGAATGTGGGTTGTAGTGGAGTAAGTAGGTCTAGAGCAGTCTAGAGCGCTCTATGACGTGGTTGTGAGATAAGTAGGTAAGTATAACATGCATCTGTAAGGACGTAAAGAAGACGTGTAAGTAGTAAGTATAGTGAAGCTGAACAAGTACTGTGGATATTTCCAACAGCAGCCACAGGTTGTGCCCATGCCTCCCCCTGCACTTTTGCTTTTGGTGCAGAGCAAGATGCTCTGCTGGCAGCCCATGCATGTGCACCATATAGGCATGGCAGCTGCATCTGCCACATCCTCATGTACCTACCTATTGAGCATGTAAATTACTGAGCCATATGCAAGCCTCCAGCAGGTTTGAGCATCTTGCATTTGTCAAAGTATATACAACAGAATTTTGAGGGTAAATGACAAATAATATGAGACAGTGGGAGGAATGAGAACAAAGATTTGGATTTGTTGGAGTGAGATCTCATGTATGGTTGAGTTCAGATAGTGAGGTTCTGAACCCAGAGGGGTGAGGGCATGTAGGATGGCAAGGGCCTTGGCAGTGATGGGCATGCCATGGTGTCAGAATGTACTTATTTTTCTCTTCATTTTACAATTTCTTTTACTCTTATTGCTCAAGATCTACCAGAGATATCTTATCTCATTTTATCAGATCAATAGTAGATCTTATCATGATTATCTATGACTCATACTCATTTAGTCATCGAGCCACTTACTGTACATTTATGACTACACTTCCCACAGATGCTTACTGATGCAGTGCAACGCTGTGCATTGCTTACTGATACTTCTCACAGATGCTGCGCATCTTATTTACATACGCCTGCCCTACAGTGACAGCACATGGTCTGTGTGCTGATCTCTGTAGTATATAAAGACTTTCATGTAGTAGATAGTTCTTCAGCTTTATACATCTGAGATATCCACTACACAGCATGACTATTCTAAGGTGTATTGTCTCATCCCTTCACCAATCCCCTTCCCTTCAGTTGTGACCTTGCTGTCTTAGTGTGCACCTCACACATGGCACTGCTCAAGGGTAGTGATAGCATGGACATTGGCCTGGAAGAGGCATGCACCAGGACTTGTGTATTGGAGATCAGGTGTGGCATGGTCTGTGCTTATGTGATCTTGCAGCATGGGTGCAGTGCAGATGCAGGGTCTAGGCACATAAAAATTGGTTACTTTGTTTTGTACACCTTTGTGTGATTGCCCTGTTAGAAATCCACACAGTATTTGTTCAGCTTCGCTATACTCACACTAATATACATCTTTACATCTTTTCTGATGCACATTCTACATACTTACATCACCCACTACCACATTCTTACACCATGATCAACAACCCATCACTCTGCCTGAACCTAGTTCAGAGTGCACTACATATACTTATGCCCCCACTTTCTTACTGCTCTATGGCATTCTACAATATGTCATCCCATGTCTCCTCACTCTGCAGCATAGCTCGCACCACTTTCCACCATGCCCTCACCATCCTCAATATCATTTGCTTCCTTGCCTTCTTCATTGGCTCATATCTGTGCAAACATGCCCTACCTTTTACCCCCCCACCCCCCCAGGACAAACATGCCATTTTGCAAGTGTTTGACCATTCATTTCAATATTGTGTGATGTACATGGCACCACAGCAAAGAATTCTGCAAGGGCTGACATTTATTGAGCCATAATTCTGGGTCTTGGCATCTCAGCAAAACACTCTAGAGTACCAATGTTGTGTACTGTGCATGTATAAGAGAGTAATCTATAGTCACAACCACAGTATATGCTGAGGGGTGCGAGTCATAAGATCCCCTAGACACCGATAGAAAGAGAGTTAGTAGATTAGGGCAAGAGATGTGATAACATGATGTGACTGGGCAACAATACAGAGATATGACAGAAACACAGTGCAACAATGGCAATGATGGGGACCTGAAATGCAATGCAATGCAATGGAGAACACAATAGAGAATGCAACGCAATAGAGAATGCAATGCAGTGGAGAATGCAATGCAATAGAGAACACAATGAAGAACACAATAGACACTCTGTGAAATTGATAGCATGACTTATGTGGTGTGCACTTTCACTCTGAGACTCAGATGGGAGAAGGGAAAACAAATTGTGGGTGGGGGAAATCTGGTCCTTTGTGACATATGATGCACTATCTAAATACAAGTCTAGCTCCAAGGCTGGAGCACAACAAAACACAACAGAAAATTTACAGTGCAGGGTCGATCATAAAGTGAAGTGGAGTCTGGGTGCTAAGAGCAGCCTATTGGATGGTCTTAGGGAAGGTCTATAATGTTACTCCTGGTAACCAAAGTTTGGATCTGAGTTTGGTGAACGTAATAGAAGTTCCTGATGACGATGAAGAATGGAATCAACGAGATGATTATGAGGATAATTCCGCTGATAACGATATGAGGATCCAGAGTGACGAGTGTAAGATGCCGTTTGAGTGACGTTTGAGTGGCTTAGAGGTCTTAGACTTAGTTCTTAGAGAATGAAGCGAGATTGTAATGAGCTTAGATCAAGCACAGTATAAGGGAAATCCCTAGATTGCGAAGTTGACAAGACTGGGGTTTAAGACCGCCAGTCTGTCAACTATTTATATGGAACTAGTGATCTAACTATAGTAAAGTTGCACAGTATTGTGCAGTAAGTACGTGTCCATGTGATGTAAGTGGCTCAGCCACAAGCATGAAATGAACATGAGACAAATAAAGGTAAATAAGTGCGAGAAAAGGGAGTCCTTGCTAATTGTATAGTAATAGTCCTTAGCAAGTAAATGTTATAATAAATAAAGAAAGATAAAAAGAGAAAAAGATAAGTCTGATATAGTACTTGGAGCTATGCTCACACTTAAGTATGTAAATACTTAAGTACTATAAAAGAGAAAAGAAAGGGGAATGTCCTTACTAAGTAAAGTGGAGCTAAGCTCACACTTGTAGTAATAATACTACACTTTACTAGTAAGTAAGGAAAAGAAAAAAGAAAAAAAGAACGCGTTACGAGGTGCCAAAGCAAGTGCCTCATAACACTGGGTGCTATACAGATGAGTGAAATAGGAAAGGCATCGATTGCACCAATTGCTGACTTCATGACTCATGACTCTGTGGACTGCATCTTGGCCTGTACAGCTCATCAATCTTGCTCCTCATTGGCCAACCCCAGTCCTATAGTCCAATGCCTAAACAAATGCACAATTTATGCAGCTATGGCTGATTGTCACATGCAGCATGTTTATATTGCTGTGTTTGCCTGATGTCACTAATGGTTGTTTTCCAGCTTTATGTGTGCATGATGCTCATCACCAATTTCGAGCTCACAGAATCTGAAGGGGGGGGTACAGCACCCCCTTGGATTTAAAGTTTACAGACCCTCTCCAGCTCTAAACTGGATTACAAAGCCTCAGCTACCATCAGCTTCTCAGCCATTTATGTCTAGAGTCCATCAGATACTTCTAGAACCTCACAGGAAGTCACTCAATACCCATTGTGGTAATGAAGGCCCATTTGCTCTTGCTGGCACATAAATGCTGCCATGTTGAACAACTCCTCTTCATGGAGATCATCATTGGCCAGAGATTGCAGCAAGAAATGGCTGTCATCATCATAGTGTATTATTTAAAATGGGGCAGTCTAACAATCTAGAATTCTATTGTTATTGATACAGAGTTGATATGTCTTATATGATTTAAAGGGGAATTCTATAATTTGAAAGTTCACAGGTGGGACTTGAAGATTTGGATCTAGAGTCCATCTAGCATGTCTAGATGCTCACCCACTTAGCCCTTGAACTTTCCATCTTGTTGTGCCCAACTGGGGCCCTTCCATCAGAGGCCTTAACACAATTTGGGCAACTGCTAGCTGACCCACCTATCATGGTACTCCTTTGTAACTTTCCCACATTAGTTCAGAAAACCTCCATGGTACCAGGGAGGGGCTTCCTGTAGTATAGGGTAGGTATGGCCTGGCAGCACCCTGCTCGGCTTACTCATGTTTCTGCCCTTCCTGCCTGCTGAGCTCATGTATTGTACAAACATCTCATCTCATAGCCCTAGCACCCTTTGTGCTACTCATCCACTGTGGTCACTCTGATGCTCCTGATTCTGCCTCATTGGCACCTATAAAGTCATTTATCCTGTTTAGTGTCTTGATCCAATCCCTCATTCTCTTTCAGTGGGTGAATTCCTGTGAGCATCTAGACATGCTAGATGGACTCTAGATCCAAATCTTCGAGTCCTGCCTGTGAACTTTCAAATTATAGAATTCCCCTTTAAATCATATAAGACATATTAACTCTGTATCAATAACAATAGAATTCTAGATTGTTAGACTGCCCCATTTTAAATAATACACTATGATGATGACAGCCATTTCTTGCTGCAATCTCTGGCCAATGATGATCTCCATGAAGAGGAGTTGTTCAACATGGTGGCATTTATGTGCCAGCAAGAGCAAATGGGCCTTCATTACCACAATGGGTATTGAGTGACTTCCTGTGAGGTTCTAGAAGTATCTGATGGACTCTAGACATAAATGGCCGAGAAGCTGATGGTAGCTGAGGTTTTGTAATCCAGTTTAGAGCCGGAGGGGGTCTCTAAACTTTAAATCTGAGGGGGTGCTGTACCCCCCCCCTTCAGATTCTGTGAGCTTGAAATTGGTACTCTAGATTGTTTTGCTGAGATGCCAAGACCAAGAATTATGGCTCAATAAATGTCAGCCCTTGCAGAATTCTTTGCTGTGGTGCCATGTACATCACACAATATTGAAATGAATGGTCAAACACTTGCAAAATGGCATGTTTGTCCTAGGGGGGTGGGGGGGGTAAAAGGCAGGGCAATCACACAAAGGTGTACAAAACAAAGTAACCAATTTTTATGTGCCTAGACCCTGCATGTCAGGATCGTCAAGCCTACGGCGACAGCCCGTAGTGCGAGACCACGGAAACCTGACGTATCCCTGCTCTCCTTTGGAGAGGCTTACCGGGAGCTGCCCTGGATCTAAGCCCAAGGGATGAGGAGACTCAGACTATAGAAGAGGGGGATGAACCAGCTGTA
>QLPN01003038.1:17045-42049 GCA_003314395.1 Albatrellus ellisii
GACAATACCCCCTTCTTATGGCGAATTCGCCCCAAATGAGCAAAAGCCCAAAGTGTGAGCAAAAAGCACATAAGTGCGGCCAATCTACTGAAGGTCGGAGAGATCAGTGGCCAACCAAAGGTTGCGTCCTGTATCCACAAGCAACACCGGTACAAAGTCGGCATTAGCTGGCAAACTGCAACAGCCATAGTCACGAGTGGCCAACCCTGGAAGAAGGAAGGGGCGCGCGAAAGATTGAAGCGCACCAACAGAACATAAAAGAAAGAAAAAGACTGTAAAGGACCAGTCTAGGAGCGAGGGAGCAAAAGAAAAAGAAAAGCTCCACATGTCATCCAAGCTCGGATCTACCCCTAGCGGGCGTATCTCCTCACATGTCAGCCACGCTCCGCGTTACCCTACGGGCAGTGTCCATCCACCGTCCCTGCAGGTATACGTTGATGTCTCCTGTTGGAGTACATCTGTAGGTTGCCTATGGCTCCCTACCCCCTTCTTAACAATCGCTCGCCCCGAGCAAAACCTAAAACACGACACACCAAATGCGCACAGTGCAAAACTGAAAAAAAATCAGCCAGAAATTCGGTCGCACATCGTGGGGAACAAAGGGGTTTTTTAAGAAAAAGAAAAAGAAACTGTACACTTTTGAGGGAGAGTGCACAAAACTCAATAGGTGAGCCAATACAGAGTCGGCACGCATTCCTTGCTCAAGGAAATGCCAATCGGGCGTCTGTAGTACTTTTTTATACTGGAGGTGACCAGTAGCACTTTTTAGTCTGGAGTGCGACCAGGTTGCTTCTTTTTGCTGGGCAAAAGCATAGACCAGAAGTATTTTGACTGGATTACTACCAGGACTATCAGGGGTCGGCAAACAGACAAGTGCTAGTCAAGCACAGGTCCCATCGGTCACCCTGATGTGGTGATCAGTTTATAGCCGTGACTCTAGGCTCGACTGAAAGAATCTAAATGTCCTGAGGCCATCTAAGAGGTTTGCGCATTTACCGTCCACTACAACCCAATGTAGGAGGGATGCACGCCTAACTCATATTAGGACTTATACAGTGCCATACAATTTCAGATATAGGAAATGCGGCTACCCCCTTCTTACGCATAAGCTTCGGTACCTGTAAACGATCGCTTCCGAGACAGGTTCAGGATCTACCCGAGGAGTAGGAGGACCCCGGTGAGTTAACCCTAGCGATTTACACTTCCGCTAAACCGAGTTCAGCATCCTTGGCGAACGCATGTGTTGGGGTGAATGATAAGGAAAATGAAGAGAGTGTAGAATGCCTCATTCACGGGGAAGAGGGCTTACATGTGCCTGGTGCACCTATACACGTAAACGCCCCCAGGGACTTACAATACGGACGGTGCGGTGAGCAGTACAAAGCCTCAAAATAAGGACAGACCGGTGACCAGGTAATGGGCTGCTTCTAGCGCCAATTCCCAATAAGGAAACCACTTTGCAACCTCTATACCGACTGTTCGGCGCAACCTAAAGCGCAATGCGACTTATATAGTGAAGGCTTCTGCAATCGATGGCGAAGCTACGGTGCGATAACTGTCTCGAGCTTCTTCTAGAATGGTGAGGGCGGCGGAGTGACAGTGAGTGTGGACGGTACTTTTACAGTAAGCACCAGACTGGCATAAGAGCAGAGGGTGAGCTTGTTACTTTGTCAGGATCGTCAAGCCTATGGCGACAGCCCGTAGCGCAAGACCACGGAAACCCAACGTATCCCTGCTCTCCTTTGGAGAGGCTTACTGGGAGCTGCCTTGGATCTAGGCCCAAGGGAGGAGAGGACTCAGACCATAGAAGAAGGGGATGAACCAGCTGTAACAAGCTGGGGTCTATTCGTCTAACTACCTCTCTACTTATAGTACTATGGATCGGCGTACGGACCAGGCGCAGTACTTAAGGGCAGGTCTACAGTAACTAGAAGCGCAGCAAGTGTGGGAACACAGCTTACAGATGCGCAGCAGCTGTGGGAACGATCCCCGAGATGACNNAACGACAGTAAGTAAGATATCCAACAAGATAAGATAAAAGATAATATGAAGATCTTATCTTATCAGATGATCTAAAGAGAAACATAAAAGAAAGTAAAGAAAAGATAAAAATAATGGTAGGGAATAAAGTCAGCGGTAGGAGTCTGACACTGCATCTGCACTGCACCTGTGCTGCAAGATCACATAAGCATGGACTGTGCCATGCCTGATCTCCAACACACAAGTCCTGGCATGCACCTCTTCCAGGCCAATGTCCATGCTGTCACTACCCTTGAACAGTGCCATGGCATGCCCATCACTGCCAAGGCCCTTGCCATCCTACATGCCCTTGCCCCACTGTGTTCAGAGGCCTTGTACTTCACTATCTGAACTCAACCATGCATGAGATCTCATTCCAACAAATCTAAATCTTTGTTCTCATTCCTACCACTGTCTCATATTATTTGTCATTTACCCTCAAAATTCTGTTGTATATACTTTGACAAATGCAAGATGCTCAAACCTGCTGGAGGCTTGCATATGGCTCAGTGATTTACATGCTTGATAGGTAGGTACATGAGGATGTGGCAGATGCAGCTGCCATGCCTATATGGTGCACATGCACAGGCTGCCAGTGGAGCATCTTGCTCTGCACCAAAAGCAAAAGTGCAGGGGGCAGCATGGGCACAACCTGTGGCTGCAACACCTGCCATCATCAGTTGCTGCGTCAGTGGCTGTGTGGTGGCTGGGGGGATGAATGACTGTGAGGGCAGCACCATGGGGATGATGAGTCAGCCACGCCGAGTGGGAGAGTCACAGTATGGGAATGCGAGTATGCACACACATGGCAGGAGATGCAGCTAGGTAGGCCTAGTGCACCTGCCACATCAAGCAAGCATCATATGAGACATGGGGATGACCTGATTGGGAGGCATCGGAGCAAGGGATAGATAGTGAATGCCAAGTGGCCGAGAATCCACAGCCAAGGATAAATTTGAAGGTTTCAACATCAATACCCATTGTGGTAATGAAGGCCCATTTGCTCTTGCTAGCACACAAATGCTGCCATGTTGAACAACTCCTCTTCATGGAGATCATCATTAGCTAGAGACTGCAGCAAGAAATGGCTGTCATCATCATGGTGTATTATTTCAAACAAGGTAGTCTAACAATCTAGAATTCTATTGTTATTGATATAGGGTTGATGTGTCTTATACAATTTAAAGGGGAATTCTACAATTTGAAAGTTCATGGGCGGGACTCGAAAATTTAGATCTAGAGTCCATCTAGCACCTCTAAATGCTCACGGGAAGTCACCCAGTGTTCTGCGTGCAGTGTGGTTCTATATTAAGTTACCGTATACAGGGTATGCTACATAAGATTGCTGTATACCGTGATCAGCAAACACCTGGTCTTTCTGTCACACTGAAACACGCGATGACCTCGGGACCAGATACATATGCATGCTGTCGTTCGGAAAGCTTTTCAGCAAATGCGCCAAAGGCTTGCTTCACTGGAACAATGGCATGGGCCATTACTAATAGGCGTTTGAGGGAGACGCTGGTGATCTGTCATCATCGTCGATGGTGCGGCTTTCCTCGTCATGCAGACTGCATGCGTGTCTTCTAAGTAAACCAGAACGACCGTCATTGGGTGCTGCAGGCAGGCGTATTGCTAATAAGTGAGCTCCCATTTGTATTTGTGCTTACGCGGGATCAGAAAGCTGACTTGAGCTCATCAGCGAGAATGCCCGGGCAGTGGGCAGCGCGCAGGCGGGTATAAAGCACCTCGTCCTCTGGCTTCCAGTCCAGCATCTCAATCTCCTTCCAACTCACATCTAAGTCCACCAAGCATCTACCATGGTCCTTACGCTCTACGGCTACACCCACTCCACATGCACGAAATGTGCCGTGATGGTCGCGAAAGAGCTGAACATACCCTTCAAGTTCGTCAACGTTGACCTCACTACAGGTGCGCACAAGGCGCCCGAATACGTCGAGAGGCAGCCCTTCGGCCAGGTGCCCTACCTCGTGCGTCGCTCTTCATCCCTCGCGCATCCGCCGTGTTTTCGCTGACGCACTATCCTCGTTGACCCCCAACCGCCGCAGGACGATGATGGGTTCTGCGTGTACGAATCGCGCGCGATCGCGCGCTACCTAGTGGCGAAGTACGGCGCGCCAGACACGACGCTGATCCCAAAGGACGCGCAGGAGAACGCACTGTTCGAGCAGGCGGCGAGCATCGAGTTCTCGAGCTTCAACCCGTTCGCGGGCGGGATTGTGATTGAGAGGGTGTTCAAGCCGTGCGTATCTCCACCCATCGGGTTGGGCATTTGTGTGCTGATGGGGCATCGGTGTGGCGGCAGGATGCACGGCGGGAAGATGGATGAGGCGTTCGTCGCGCAGCAGACCTTGTCGCTCGAGAAGAAGCTCGACGTGTACGAGAAGATCCTCGCAAAGCAGAATTACCTCGCTGGCGATGTACGCTCATGCATCGTCGTCTGGACACTGGTGTATCTTACTGACATGCGGCGATGAGCAGAAGGTGACCCTCGCAGATCTGTTCCACCTCCCGTACGGCACGATGCTGGCCTCGGCGGGCGTTGACGCGTTGACTACAAGGCCGAATGTTGCGCGGTGAGTCCACGCGATACCGCGTGTCGTAAAGAGGAGCTGCTGATTCGTGGCGCATTTGCAGCTGGTTCCAGGACATCAGCTCCCGCGCGTCATGGAAGGCCGTGGAAGGTGGTGTCGCGTAAGCACAAGACCAAGCAAATGTACGTTATACAAAGGAAGAAGAATGTGGAATACAAAGCAAGCTGACCATGCGCGGTATCTCGGAGGGCTCCTCGCTGATCACAAAATGTCCACCATAGTGATAATGACTATTATGAAATGAAACGTTAGAACTGATTCTGTGTGTGCAAGTGCGCAGTGAGGTGATGAGACGTTTGGGCGAGTCCGAGGAAGCGAACGATTGAATAATGCTGTAGCCTTCGGTATGCTGTGCGGACAAGGAGTCGCACCAATAGTTCTTCAGCCTAAAAGACGAGACAACGGATGGTCTTGTTGACGTGAAACTGCTGTAGAAAATGACAATGCGTATCGCACCGCCCTGTGTCGTCTATGTTTAATGGTACTGGCAAAGGCATGCTACTGACGGAATGATCGGTGTTGCAAGCAGATATGATGCTGTTCCTACAAGTATACAAAAGATCTAGGTTGCGTCAACTTCCCAGTGTACACCATTGTGCAGCGGAGTGTTAAAATGCCTGTTGTTAACATGACTTACGATTGCGGTGGTGTTAAAAACGCCACAAAAACTTATGGGGAGTTACCCACAGCACCTAATGTGCAGCTGCAGCACGGTCCACGTGATTCAATTGTGCAACGTGAATTTTTATAAGTTTGTGCAGGCTTGTAATGTCAAGGGCAGAATCGAAAACAATATTCAGAATCGACAAGACCCGGCGAGCGGAACGCACAGTTGTTTGGCACGCGTGAGCGGCTAAACACCTTCCGAGAGGACTTCAAGGCTAACACCAAAGAGAGATAGTCAGACAGCACTGCTATTGCACAACCGATGAACGAGATAATGAAAGAGGTTAATCTAAAGTACTACGATGAAAGGTAAGTACTTTTATAGTACCCTCGAAGCTATGCTCTGCTGACATATGAAACAGATAGTGATATAGTAAGAGGGGTTGCGCCCTCTATGCTACTCCACCTCCACATGCTTGTGGGGTGGATCCTTCGAGAATAAGCAGAAGTGATAAAACATGTAAGAAAAAATGAAAAGAAGAAAAGGTACATTTGATAGATCCTGACAAGTTACAGTGGACACCAAGGATGGCAGATCTGTGGCTGATGTAGAATCAGACCTGCCAGTGATTATGTGTTCATGCGGCGTGCGACGCACCACTGCGATAAGAACTTGATGGTAAACAAATATCTCATGTAAGTGATGTAACTATTGAAAACTGAGAAATCATGAAACCATATTCGAGATGAAGTGTCAAGATATTCTTTTCTATTTGCATACACATGACAGGTGTTGTGTCGTCTTTCTATATGTTTCATCCTTTATGTTGTCCACAGCATATGCAATCACTAGGGCTGCCAACTGTACCCATACATGTATGGTATATGGCTACTGTAATATGGTATCCTGTACCATACTGTCAGGGTTGTGAGGTGGGTCTAAGATGGTATGGTTGCCAGTATGGTAAGATATGTCAGGCCACTATTATTTTCCCTATTTTTCTCTTCATTTTCCTATATTTTCTTATGTCTCTATCATCATAGATCTTACAATTGCTTTTGATCTATTGAAGTGATTCTCATGGTCATGAATTCCTTTTCTTCATCTTTATCAACCAAGGACATGTATATTGTCCAATTGGAGATTGGCCTGTTCTATCTTTAGTTATACTTCATTTTCTCACTCTTACTGCAGATGCTCACCAATCCTTCTCACACCTGCTGCAGAGTATCACCAATCACTCCCACAGTTACTGCAGAGCCTCAGTCAGCACTTATGCATCTTCTCTATTATTAGGTATGACATCATTACTATAGTTTCTCTTTCTCTGGCCCTATACTGTACTGCATGGTCTGTGCATGCTCTAGGGTACTATATATACATAAGACTCCTAGTGGTTTATTCCCCAGTTCTGATCATCTGGGATATCCACTAGGTACAGTACTCTTCTCTCCTCTTCTTTACTATATGCTAATATATCTGGGATATCCACTAGTCAAAGCACAATTGTCCTTTTTGTTGTTTTAGCTTTTCCTCAGTTGTTTGGCTTCAACATAGCATTGGCCTCACAATTGATCAGAATTCCCTCTCCCACCACACCTTTCCTCTTCCCCCCTTTCCTGCAGACAGGTGTTTTCACCTCCAATTTGTCTGCAACCCCTTTTACACCATAGGATTTGTTCACAAGCCCAAACATGAACAAGTCTGTTTCTACTGCCAACTTTTCTTCCCTCACCCTCCTCTCCATTTCTGTCAACACTGTAAGTGGCAGAAACATGAGAGTGAGTGTATTTGTAGCCTGTGGACTAAAGTATACATCCCTTGCTCACCTTCCTCCACCCTCCAAATCCTCATCAGCTGTTATAGTGTTCACCTCCTACACATCCACCTTGTGCCCCATGACATCCTCCACAGCACACATGTGGTGGACACTTGGAGTAGAGCAATTGATATGCAATTGTGGATGTTCTGGGAGGACCATTTTTGATCAGAGGATTCCTGGGAACTCGGTGGGTTTTCTGACAGCTTGGGGACTGCCTACCCCTTCTATATGCCACCCTCATCCCCCCCACACTCACTCTAGAACAGAGCACCTCTTAGATGAAGGTCTAAGTGTCAATTTCTATTCACTCCTCCCTGTCACTCACCTCTCCACCACTCATCTTCATCTCTGCCATTGCCTTCTTGCCTGGCACACACACATCATTATACAGCATTGAAGTGAACCTCTAACAAACTATGAGAGGTTTCCACTTTGGATTTTCCCTGACCCTAGATCAGAGTGTTGGAAGAACCAAGATAGGAGGTATCATATCAAATACCCTCCTACTCTTTTTAGGGAGTTGTTGTACCAATATTACAATGATGCTTCACTTGTTCCCTCTCCTGTCTTACTAGAGTTAGGAGCTAACCCTGATTGTGCATTCCATATCAATCCCCACCATCATTTTGCTTCATACATTGCAGGGGGCCCCACAATGTCTCCATATTAGTGTAGACATATCTTCCTTCAAAGTTTTCATGGTTTTCTTGTTTGTCTGCTTCATTATCCATGCATTTTATTGAACAATATAGTGCTTCTGTTTTATGACTGAGCATGCAATCAACTTGACATCGCTCAATTACAGAAGTACTGGAACACTTATCGAAATCATCTGACAAATAATTGGACAAACTGTCGCAAGACAACCAGTGGAATGCTTGGAGCAGGAGACAACCATCACCTCCACAACACAGAGAAGACAGTGAAGAACCAGAATCACACTCAAGGAATCAATTCACAAGTTTAGCAGATCAAGAACCATTGACATCACACCACTTAGAATCTGAAATCAAGAGTCTTGGTACAGCCTTAGCAGCGACTCTACAACCTCCATCTGCAGCATTTGTTCCTATGGATCAGGAGCACAATCAACTGAGTTTTGGGGAGATGATGAAGATAATAGAGAATCAGCAGAAGTTGCTAGCATTGCAACAAGAAGCACTGACAAACCTGATGAATCATCTAGTGTCAGGAGAAGGATGTTCCTCTTCTGGGCAAGGAATAGGCCTCCCACCCTGGGTCCACCTCCCCAAGGTTTGCGTTGCAGAACCAATTCATGCCTAACTCTTCTAATGCACTTTCTACTAGTCCTACTGAACCAGAACATGTGTGGTACTATGATGCTGATGATGTACTTATGGGCCAACCTGGAAGCACTGATTCAACCAGTAGATAGTTGTGTTGTGAATATATTATTCAATTTAACTAGACCATATTGAGTCCCTGTACTACCTGGATATTACAGCCATCTTGGCTGTAGCTGTATATGATACACTAGGCAGCCCTAGAGGGTAGCCATATGGCCCATACCTGGATATTACAGCCATCTTGTACACCATACTGTACTGTCAGAGGCTTTGAAATGAAGGCATATGGTATGGGTGATGGTATGGAGGGTAGCCATATATGTACCATAATGTATATGGCTGTAGCTGTATATGGTATGGTTGGTGGCCCTAGCAATCACATGTGATTGTGCATACAGTTACATGTGATTCTATTCAGCAGTATGTCCCATATGTATAAATACCTATGAACTTTTGCTACCCTCCCTCAGTTGTTTCCACTATTGACTGAGGTGAGTTACTATATACTCAGTGTGATTAAAATTAACTGATCACACCTATAGCATCTCTGCTATAGGTAAGATCTAATACAGCCATTTCTGCTATCAACTGAGCCTCTCCACTATAGATTTCTAAAGTAACTTAAGTTAGGGAGACGTTCATCATAAGGTGATGTAACTATATGGTGGGTGTGTAGTGCAGGTGGGCAGAGCATGCCTGTGCCACATCAATGCAGTGTGGGAGAGGGTGTGAGTGCCTGGTGTGGTGAGAGGTGTCACAGGAGTTCAGAATGAGTAAGGATGACATTGGCAGCTCAGTATTGAGTATTGAGCCTTTATGGGAGGGAGATGGCACATGTGCAACTGGGGAGCAAAAGGTTCAGATGTTTTGTATGTAATGGTCAGGGCATGAGAGTGTAAAGGGGCATGGGATATAGTATGGAGTCAGGATGATTCTGGGTGTGCAGGCCAAGATTGTTTGATCAGTGTGCCAGTTGTAGCTTAAATACCATTGTCAGTGCACAAGGGGTCTATCTGTTAGGATTCAGCGTGCAATGTGTGGCCAAACACCTATAGCAGAAGGATAAGAGACTTGAAAGAGGATATAACAGGGTCAACAAGACAGAATATGAGTGATGAGCCATACAAGAAGTACCAGATGATACAAGTGGTTGAGAATGACCCTCTCAAGATGGATGAACAGCCTTTAAGTAGTACAAGAAGTAGAAAGTCAAAAAAGGAACATACAGGATGGCACAAAGCCATTGTAATGGGGTTATGTGTTGGAGATTACAGTGACATGCTACAGTGAATGTGCAATGTGACAGTGCATTTATGGTGCAGATGTGCAAATAGCATAATGTTCCACATGGACCTGTTGTTGGACTTGGGATGATATAGACAAACCCTTTACATACAGAAAATTTTCTTTGCATAGTTTCCTTTTCCCTCAGTCTTCTATGAAGAGACTGAGGTCAGTACTCACTCACCATCCTGTTTGCTCTATATGTTTTCTCACTATTTCTCCCTGTAGAATACATTCTTTCATTCTACAGTTGGCTACACTCTATTCTAAGCACCTCCTTCCAATATTATGCCCATAAAGTAATACAAGACAGCATAAGGCTGTTGTTATAGGGTATGGAACCTATAACCAATGCTTTGAGAATGTCAGTGAAAAGTGTTGGAGTTTACAGTGACATGTGACAGTGGCTGTGCAACAGCACAACAGTGACAGTGGATGCATGATTGTGCGACAGCAACAGTGAACATGTGACTGTGCAACTGTAAAAACACAATTGTGTGACTGTGCCACATGGACTTGTGGGACTCAGGGATAATATGGACAGACCCTACTTACAGAAAAATCTCCTTTGCACATTTTTCTTTCCCCTCAGTCTTCTGTGAAGAGGCTGAGAATACAATTCTCTTCTTTCTACAGTCAGCTGCACTCTTTTCCAAGCAACCTCCTTCAATAAAAAGAAGCAAAAAAAAAGCAAATTGTGGCATCAGCCCCTTCCTAGCCATTGTTGAAGATGAAGGTCAAATACCCAACCATGTGCTTATGGGTTAAACTCCCCTGTCCATCCCTTGGCTCAGAGTGTTACAAGGCACTTGCTTTGGCACCTTGCAATGGACATCTTTTTCTTTTTCTTTTTCTTTTTCCTTTTCTTTTTACCTACAGCTGTGAGCATAGTTCCAACTCTATTTAGTAAGGACTCATTTCTATTTCACCTTTACAGTATTATATTATTTCATACTATTGAAGGGGGTTGCTTGGAGGGGGTGTGGCTGACTGTAGGAATAAGGAGGATAATATTCTACAGGTGAAATAGTGAGAAAACATATAAGATGAATGATGTAGGAGTAAGTACTGACCTCAGTTTCTTCATAGAAGACTGAGGGGAAAGAAAACCATGTGAGAGGGAATTTTCTGTAAAGTAGGGTCTGTCTTTATCATCCCTGAGTCCTGCAAGATGTCCATGTGGTGCAGTCATGCTTTTTCAGTCATGCATTCACTGTCACACATTGCTGTAAACTCCAACACAGTCACTCAGCTAGTGCACCAATGAATGCCCATGCCAGAGCAGAACTGCTCATGCTTTTGCCATGCAAGCCCCTTTGTCAGCCCATCTGCAACCTGCTCACCTGTTGGAATGTACTCTAATTCCAGTTCCCCACCAGTGTACTTCTTGTGTAAGAAATGGTACCACACATTGATATGCTTGGTATGTGCATGGGATGCTGGATTCTTTGCAATGGTGGTGATGGACTGATTGTTGATCTGGAGAGTTGTAGGAGTGTCATAAAGTTTGCCAAGCTTGGAAAGGAGGGTGTGAAGCCAGACAGCTTCTTTTGCAGCATGCATGCCTGCAACATATTCAGCTTCTGTACTAGAAAGTGTTGTTGAGGCTTGCTTTTTGGAGCTCCAGCTAATCATGCCACTGGAGAGAATGAAGACATATCCAGAGATGGATCACCTGTCTTTGATGTTGGCTGCCCAGTCAGCATTGACAAAGCCTGTTAACTCACCAGGGGGGTTGCCATTGGAGGGGAGCATTGTTGGGGTTAAGGTCAAATGCCTGACCCTGTACATGTGCTGCTACACTTTGTAACAGGGCTACAATACTTTTGTAGCAGAGTTACAACTCTACAGTAGTCATGACAGCTCCACATCATGCTATTAGCACTTCACTTAGACAAGGCCTAGTAGCTCAGTGGTTAGAGCACCCACCTGGAGTAAGGGAGGTCCTTGGTTCAAACCCAAGCCAAGTCATGATTCTGGCAATTGTGCATTCTAACAAACATATGGTGTACTTGTCAGGCGCCATTATTTGATGCGTTTAGCCTTTTATTTCTTTTTACTTTCTTTTATGTTTTCCTTTGATTATGATTAGATTAGATCATCTTATCTTCATCTTATCTGATCTACATCTAATCATTTCTACTTACATTCTTTTAGTAGTCTAGATGGGCCTAGACTTACTCTAGCCCTATGAGGTCATACCATGAGGTAGTGGCATGGTACCATACTTACTGCGAGTTGTACTGTAGCGGTCTGCCCTAGAGTAGCTGCACTGGTCCGTGCGCGTTACCTTAGAGTATATAGATAGCTGTAGTATAGTAAATATACTCCAGCTAGTTATGGCTGGATTTCCTCTTCTATTGAGTGATCTTTAGTTGAGTGCACCCAGTCTCCCGACTTTAGGGATATATGCAGACTCCAGTCTCATAGTACTGTGGTGTGGAAATACTGGAAGGCACAATTTAAAGCACAGAAATGTGCATTGCCTGGTGTTGCAGTATGTTGGCTGAGTATGCTGATGGTATATGCTAAGTTGGGTCACATCCATAGCATCACATACATAGTGTGCCCACTGCACTCTGGTACCCATGAACATCCACTGTTGCTTCTGGAGTGTTGAGCTTCATGAGTTGCTCATTTTGGAGCAATGAGGTGACCATGGGGCATGTGTCATGGTGACCATATCTGTGAAGAACATTGTTGATATATTTCTCCTGAGACAGGACAATGGTCTTGTGTTCATGATCCTGATGAAATCTGGGCAACACAGCAAGGGAAGCAGACACCATGACTTAGAAAATGAGTGTAGACATCAAGGGCCAATATTGTAAGAGACAAGGCTACAGCCTTGGTAAAACAGAGCAGAGGGCCTAAGACCACATCAGGATGATAAGAGGAGATGTGTACCAGAGGGTAGAGGGTACACAGAAGAAAGAGAGAGCAGGAGAGACACTCACCTCAGCACATGCAGAAGTGCTGAGGTGAGACAAAGACAAGGGAAAGAAGATATAGTAAGAGCAGGATAGAGTTCAAGAGGAGCTCAAACCATAAAGAGAAAAGTAATACCAATAAGATGAGATGCAGATAAGTATACTTAATAAGTAAACAGTGTGATCAGCATCATAAGGTAATGAAAAACCAACAGATCCCATGTAACCTGCATGCCAAGAATCCAGTGTGAGGCTGATGCTAATGTTGAAGCTGAACAACTGAAGAAAAGGGCTAAAAACAATCAAGGACTAATTGTGCTTCAGACTAGTGGATATCCCAGATGTATAATCAGTAAAGTAAGACAAGAAAAGACTAGAGGCTACTGCACCTAGCAGATATCCAAGATGATCAGAACTGGGGATAAAATGCAAAGTGAACTACTGTATATAGTACTGGAATCAGTGCACAGACCATGCTATACACTAGGGCTGGAGTATAAGAACAAAAAGGAATGATGTCATATCTAACAATAGAAGGGATGCACCAGTGCTACATAATAAGCACAGCAACTGTGAGAACAATAAGTAAGCACTCTGCAGCCAGGGTGAGAACAATAAGAAGGATTCTGCAGTCATAGTGAGAAAAACAGTCATGACTGCTTTGTAAGCAGGCTGATCTAAGATCAGATGACAGACATGTCATCAGCCAATAAAGATGAACAAAAGGAATGCATGACCATGGGAATGTTGGAATATCCAAGGTTTTCATTCTATATGTCTTCATTATGTCTTCTAGCCCACATCTTATCTAACACATATACACACCCATACACATCTCTTACAACACATTCTGATTACAAACTTTCCACACTCTGCTTGAACCTTGTTCAATGCACACTACATATACTCACTCCCCCACTTTCAACAACTCTTAGACACTATCTTAAATGTCTAACCATGTTACCACACTCTGGGGTTTTTGCCCCACCACTTACTACCATGTCCTTGCTGCTACAAATATCACCATGTTCTTCTTCCTCACCACCATTGGCTCATTCTTGTGCAGACAGGGAATTGCTTTGATTGATCAGGAGTGATTGTAAGATCTATAGTGATAGAGACATAAGAAAAATAGGAGAAAAATAAGGGGAATAATATGTATGTGCAGGCTATGGAAAACAGCAACAAATAAGATGTATAAGCAAGTGGTCCCCAGCAGGGAAAGCACAGTGAGCATGACTGCAGTGACAAGTAGAGTGTGGGCATAGATGTGCCACAGTGTAGTAGTGAGAGAGAGCTGCAGGGGAGTGAGAAAGATAATAAGATGGGACAGGGAAGTACTCACTCAGACAAGATGTAAGATGTCTGAGGAGATGTAGTGTATAGAGATCATCTTATATAGTAAATGTGAAGAAGGTTCAGGTGGACAGCAAGGTAGTGAAGTACAATGACTACCATAAAGAGGAAGGACATATGTCATCCTGGAGTAGTGAGTGGAGTGTGAGTGTGCACAGAAGTATGTGGGTAGTCCCCAGAGGTAGGTACTGTTGATGTTGTACTGATGATGACTAAGATCTTCATTCTTCTTTTGCACATACTGAACATACACACACATATACAAACATCATACATACTTCACTATATATACCATAAAGGTACAACATGTACAGATAAGAACTCTCTTAGTTCTCCTACACACATGGCCTGTCATCAACAGGTTATGGGCCCTGCCCAGGCCATTTGCATCTACTCATACTCTGCTCTTGTGCTACTTCTCACTGCTCTCAACTTACTCCCTGTCTTGCACATCCTCATATTACTCATCACTCCCCTTGACTTCAACTCCACTCTGCAAAGTGATATTGTTACCTTGTCATACATCAAGGAGAAACTCTCCAAATACATGGTCACCAGCTCAACATGGAAACTACTAGTGTCCATACAATGTTCTCCTCTTCCACACAGCTGAATAATTGTCAATACACTGAAAGCCCTCACTCCTGGATGTTAGACTCTGGCTGTACAGATCACATCACTCCAGATAGGGACAACCTCACTTCCTACATTACTACTCCTCTCTGTTAAGTGACTGTTGGCAATGGATCCACAATTGCATGGTCAAGGAAAGGGACTTGCATTTGTCAACATGCCCTGCCAACTGGTCCCATTGTCATGCTCTCCCTCTCTGAAGTCCTGCATGTCCCTGATGCTTCAGGTTGCTTCCTAAGTGTCAGCAAACTTGACAAACTGGGATTTTGCATCACCTACCAAAATGGCACCTGTACCATATCCAGAGATGGTTGGATCTTCAGTGTCAGTCACCTCTGAGATGGGACCTATTGGGTAGATCTTTCACCTGCACCTGGTCTCCATACTCTTGCTTCTCCCTCTGTATGGCTCTGGCACAAATGACTTGGTCACCTATCTGAAGCTGTCATTTTGCATATCAAACCCTCATCTCTCTCTGGCTTTACTCCACCATCATCCTCCCCAACTGCATTGGATCCTTGTACTGGGTGTCTTCAAGGGAAGTTCCCCAGATCCTCTTTCAATCTCTCCCAGACCTGTGCCATCAAAGTGCTTGGTCTCATCCATTCAGATTTGATTGGCCCTGTTGGCACAGCATCCATTGGTACTGGCAATGTCTATGTCACCACCTTTATTGATGATTACTCTGGGTTTGGGACCATATATCCCCTCTGTCAGAAAGATCAACTGCCTGCAGCCCTAATGCATTACCTTGCCCATGTGCACAACCTCTTTGGATGCTGGCTGAAAGTCCTATGCACAGACCATGGCAGTGAATACATCAGTGGAGTCACTGCTACACTGCCTGCTGATAAGGGGACCACACACCAGTTGACTGTCCCCTACTCCCCACAGCAAAATGGTCATGCTGAGTGCTTGAATTGCTCCCTGCTAGATTGTGCATTGTCAATGCTACATCATGCTGGTCTTTCTTTGGGCTTTTGGAAATCTTACAACCTGTCACCTGTCAAGTGTCTGGGGTGGGCCATGCCTGCTGCCTTGTGGTCTCCTGGCCCTACTGTGCCTGACATATCCCACCTCCACATTTTTGGATGCCATGGCTGGGTGTGTGTGCCTGACCACCAGTGATCCAAGCTTGAAGCTCACTCCTGACCTCTTCTCTTCATCAGGTACCAATCCAGTACCAAGGGGTGGGTCTTCTGGAACAAAGTCACCCAATGAACTGTCATCAGTTGTGGCACAGTCTTTGAGGAAGGTGTTTTCCTGGCACTGGAGGCCCAGCATGTACTGACTGTCCTTGATGTGTTTCCACCTCCTGTGGCTCCTGTATTGCTGCCTGATGATTCCAATGGTGACATTGACATGGACTTAGACCAGGGGTCAGACACTGACTCCAATGGTGCACCTGGCTCTGATGCTCCAGGCCTACTGCTGCCCCTGACCCGTGTCACTGCTGGGGTGCCTGCTACTGCTCCTATCATCACCCCAACACTCCCCACTGTTGCTCCTGCTATGCTGTGCATCACCCAAGAAGTCATCCCTCTGGTCAGTGCCCTACCTCCTGCCAGTGCTTTACCTTTGCCAGTTCCCCCTGGAGACTCTGTCCCAGTGCCTGGACTGGTGACTCCTCCCAGAACCTTGACACCTGTCACAGCACCAGTCTGCCCTTGTATGCAATGCACTGCATGCACTGATGACCTGCTGTCTCTCCTGGCTCCTTGCTGGCATGGTTGCTCCTCCCCTGCTCATCAGCAGCTCTGCTCCAATCTCTTGCATGACAATGTACCAGTTCTTTGCCAGTCCCAGCACCTTGTGCAGTGTCCTATATGCTATTGTGACAGCACATACAGCCCATGGGAGTTTGTGGACATCCTTGGTGAGGGGGGGTCTGGAAGCAACAATGATGTCTTTGCCACACCTCAAGCCAGTCCCTCACTTTCTGCCATCCTTTCCCATGCTGCATCACATGATCCACTGACACTCAAATAAGCTCTATCCACACCAGACACTGGGATTTGGAAGGCTGCATGTGAAGATGAACTCCATTCACTGCATGACCTGTGTACATGGGAACTAGTTGATCCATCACCAGGACACAACTTAGTAGGAAACAAATGGGTCTTTAAACAGAAAACAGATGGTCACTTCAATGCATGACTAGTAGCCAAAGGTTATACCCAGGTCCATGGTGTTGACTATGTTGACAATTACAGCTTACTAATACTCTGTTTCCTTTTTCATCTGATACTACTGTACTCACACACACACATACACACATACTCATGCACATGTTTCACTGTACATGTATTTCTGGTCTGTGCACTAGCACAAGTAGTAGTGAGTAGCCTAGTAGAAATATAAGAACTACTCTAGTTCCTTCTCACACACATGACCTGTGTTCATCAGACTACACAGAGACTTTTTCCCCAGTTGCATGCTTCAAGTCTCTACAAACCCTCCTGGCTATTGCTGCACTGGAAGACTGGGAAGTACACTCCATGGATGTCAAATCTGCCTTCCTAAACAGAGATTTAGAGGAGGAAATATACATGGAGCAACCCCAAGGCTTTGTTACACCTGGAATGGAAGGAAAGGTCTGTTGCCTGACCAAAGCCATCTATGGTTTGGAACAGGCATCATGACAATGGCATCACAAGATGCACAGTGCACTCCTTGGCCTCTCCTTCACCTCTACATTCTCAGACTCTGGCATCTACATCTCCACAAACTCCTCCAAACCTCTCATTATTGTGCTATATGTGGATGACATCACTATCCTTGGAGGGTCACTAGAAGAGGTGGAGCAATATAAAGCAATGCTGAAAACCATGTTTCAGATGATGGACCTTGGAGAGATTAAGTCATATCTTGGTCTTCATGTCACATGGTGCTAAGAGCGGCCTATTGGACGGTCTTAGGGAAGGTCTAGAATAGTGCTCCTGGTAACAAGAGTTTGAATATTGGCTTGATGAACGTAATAGAGATTCCGGATGACGATGAAGAGTGGGATTAGCGATATGGTTACTAGGATGATTCCACCAATAACGATACGGGGATCCAGATTGACTTAGTGTAAGAAGTCTTAGTGATTATTCTAGAGTTCTTAGACTTAGTTCTTAGAGAAGAGTGAAACGAGATTGGAAGGAGTTTTAGATCAAGCGCAGTATAGGAGAATCCCTAGATTGCGAAGTTGACAAGACTGGGGTTTAAGACCGCCAGTCTGTCAACTATTTATACAATACTGGAGATCTAAGTATAGTAGGGTTGTGCAGTATTGCGCAGTAAGTTAAACAATAATGCGCAGTTATGCGCAGTAAGTACGCGTCCATGTGATATAAGTGGCTTGGCCACAAGCGCGAAATGAACAAGGTGTAAACAAAAGTAAATAAGAGCGAGAAAAGGGAGTCCTTGCTAATTGTATAGTAATAGTCCTTAGCAAGTAAAATGTTATAATAAATAAAAGAAAGATAAAGAGAGAAAAGATAAGTCTTATATAGTACCTGGAGCTATGCTCACACTTAAGTATGTAAATACTTAAGTACTATAAAAGAGAAAAGAGAAAGATAAGTCCTTACTAAGTAAAGTGGAGCTAAGCTCACACTTGTAGTAATAATACTACACTTTACTATAGTAAGTAAGATAATAAAAAAGAGAAAAAAGAAAAAAAGAAACGCGTTACGAGGTGCCAAAGCAAGTGCCTCATAACACATGGGATCGATCCAAATGCATACTTAAGATTGACCAAACTTCCTACCTCACTGATCTCCTAGAACAATTCCAGCTAGATGACTGCAATCCCACTACTACTCCTCTTCCACCTGGGATCAACCTCATTGCTGCAGACAAAACATACTCTGTGACTACCTCCTTTCATGCAGAATATCAACAACTCATTGGATCTCTACTATATGCTGCTATTGTCTCATGACTAGACATCTCCTTTAGTGTCATGAAGCTGTTGCAGTTCTTGACCAACCCATCACCACAACACCTATCCTCCACTAAACACATCCTGTGATACCTCAAAGGATCCCTTCATTATCATCTGTGGTATGGTGGAGATGATGGAGCCAGAGTTGTTGGCTACTCTGATTCTGACTGGGCAGCTGACAGAGATGATAGGAAGTCAATTGGCACATATGCATTCCTCCTTGGTGGAGGGGCAATTGCTTGGTCATCATGCAAACAGCATACAGTCTCACTCTCTTCCACTGAAGCTGAATACATGTCCCTGTCACAAGCAGCTGCACAAGGCATGTGGTTGTGGTCCTTGCTGAAAGAGATTGGTTTCAGTTTTTCTTCTCCCTTGCTTATTTTTGGTGATCACAAGGGCTGTATTGATATTGCTACCAACCCTATCATCACTTGTGGTACTAAACACATCAACATACATCACCACTATATTCATGAGTGCCTCTCATCTCATGACATCACTGTACACTGCCTTCCTTCCTCCCTGATTACTGCAGATGTTCTTACTAAACTCTCCCTCTTTTCTCTTCTCATCACTCTGGTCTTGGTCTTGTGGAGTGTATGCCCAGCATGGGGGGTGTTGACATTGTACTGATGATGACTAACATCTTCATTCTTCTTTTGCACATACTGAACATACACACACATATATACAAACATCATACATACTTCACTATATATACCATAAAGGTACAACATGTACAAATAAGAACTCTCTTAGTTCTCCTACACACATGGCCTGTCATCAACAGGTACATGTTGTGTGTGTAAACAGTATGTAATTGAAGGAAAGCTGAACAAAAATATGTAGTGTATGCACAAACATTTAACATAATAGCAGCCTGACATCCAGCCTATTTCACTGAGGTTGGTCTTGTCAAAGGAATATTTGAGTGCTGCCTTCATATTTTCTATTTCATTGATACTGTGTGATATGAGGACAATATCATCACTGTAAATTGTGACAATGCATATGGGCTTGCTGGATGCATTGTGTTTTAGAAACATGGAGTGGTCAGCATTGGGGTGCATATAACCTAGTGCTTCAAATTCCTTCTTGATGTGCTTGTACCAGACTTGTCCACCTTGGCATGTGCCATAAATTTTTTCCAAGGCACCAGACCTTACCTGCTGAGGGTTTGAATCCAATGGGTGGCTTGAGATATATTTCTTTGTCAAACACACCATTGAGGTAGGCTGCATTTATGTCCATTTGGTGAACTTTGAAGTTGTGTTTGGCAGCAATGGTGAGGATTGTGCAGAGTGTTGATTTTTACCTATCTTAGGATGCTGGACATACTTCCATATCCTTATCTCTTTCTATCTTTACAATTCAGGCTCCTCTCTAACTCTATTCAGCCTTTACCATATCTTCTTTACCTTGTCATCATCTAAACTCAGCACTTCTGCATGTGCTGAACTCTCTCTTTCTTCTGTGTACCCTCTACCCTCTGGTACACATCTTCTCTTATCGTACAGGTGTGGTCTTAGGCCCTCTGCTCTGTTTTACCAAGGCTGTAGCCTTGTCTCTTGCTACAATTGCCCTTGTGGTCTACACTTGTTCTAAGTCATGGTGTTTGCTTCTCTTGCTGTGCTGCCCAGATTTCATCACAGAGTGATAAGAATTTCATGACAGGTGTGAATGTTTTGTTGAAATTGACACCTTCAACTTGTGTGAAGCCTTTCATGACTAGGCATGCTTTGTACTTCTAGATTTTGCTAGTAGGCCCCTCTGTGATGTGAAATACCCACTTGCTGCAAACAATTTTGTGATCATGTGGTCAGTCAACTTCTGCATAGACTTCTATGTGTTGGAAGGTTTGCAGTTCCTCTTTGCATGCTGTGATTTATTCTGCTGCATCAGGGCATGACATTGCTTCCTTGTAGGTGAGTGGATCACTCTTGGATGCAATTGTCATGGCTTGTGCATGCTCACTGCTGTTGAGTGGAAGTGCATCTTCTGCAGGTGGCTGCATGTCAGTGGTTGCAGTTGTGGGAGGAGCTTCAACAGGAGAGACTGGTGGATCACTGGCATGAGTATTGCACTCATGGGACTCTGAGTCATCTGCTTCAGGATCAAAGATGATCTGCTTGTAGTGTTTTGAGCAGCTCCTTTTCATTGAATATCACATTGTGTGACTCAATGATGCACCCACTTGGGTGGTGGACCAGGCAGTAGGTGCACTGATTGCATGTGTAGCATATGAAGGTACAAAGAAGTGACTTGGCATTGAGCTTGCATCAGTACTTGTCTGGAATGTGGACAAAGGCTTTGCAACTGAAGATGTGAATGAGGGCAACATTGGGCTTGTTGCTGCTCCATGATTCTTCCAGGATGAGATCATCTTTGAGCACATGTGTTGGCACTATGCTGTGCAGGTAAGTGGTGATATGTGCTGTGGTATGGTGATAGCAAATCTACAATCACAACCACAAAAATTGCTGAAGGGTGCAAGCCATAAGATCCTCTAGACACCAAAGCAGAGGGAGTTAGTAGTTTAGAGCAATAAATGTGATAATATGACATGACTTGGCAACAAAAAGGGAGATACAACAAGAATGTGACATGGTAATTGTTACAATGACAGTGTGGTAGATGCAATGCAATGCAGAAATATTGCAACACAACACAGAAATATCATGACACAACACAGGAGAGAACACTATGTGAACAAAATGCAATGCAGATGCAATACAAGTATAAATGCTGATGAGCATCACATGCATATAACACCAGAAAATGACCATCAGTGACATCAGGTGAACACAGTGACATTAATGTGCCACATGCAACAATCATCCACAGTTGCATCAATTGCACATTTGCTTAGGCACTGGAATACAGGACTGGGTTTGGCTGATGAGGAGCAGGACTGATGCGACATATAGGCCAAGGCTTGGTTGAGGCCTACCAAAATAACCATGGAGTCATAAGTTGCAAAGTCAGCATTTGACTCCACCTCACTTCAAATGTGCCTATGATTGACCCTACATTGTAAATTTTCTATTTTGTTGTGTTCTGGTCTTGGAGCTAAGCCTGTATTTATATAACTCATCATCCATCAGAAATGAATAGATTCCCCCCACAATTTGTCTCCCCTCTCTCATCCAAGTCTCAAAGCAAAAAAGCACTTTCTGCTCTTCCCTCCATATGTCTTATAGTCAAGAAAGTGTGTGTGCCTCATAGGTTGTGTTTATAGCTGCATCCATGTTATTGTTGTATTGCATTCTGTCTTGTTCTATCACACTATTGTCACCCAGTCACATTGCATTATCACATCTCCCTATTAACAACTAAATCTCTACCTTTCATTGTCTAGAGGATCTTACAACTCACACCCCTCAGACTTGTTGTGGTTGTGGTTGTTATCCCCTTTCAGCCTACTACAGCACATATCAATGTGACCTATGAGTGTACCTTCTTGGATTTAGTAGATGCAGGAGAGGATGGATGAATAGTGTTTTTTCACCTTCTAACTCAGACAGGAGAGGGGAGACAAATCATGGGTGGGGGGAATCTATTCATTTCTGGCAGATGATGAGCCATCTAAATACAAGTCTAGCATGTGGTCTCCATGAGTATGTAATTCATGTGTTTGGCAACACCATTATCATTATGTTGCAGCATGTTGGTGGTCATCATTTTGTGTTTAATGCCACATGCCTGCAGGAATGTCTGCATGTACTCACCTGTATATTTGCCTCCACTGTCTGAATGGAGTGCTTTCAGTGTCATGCCAGTCTCAACCTCAGCATGCATGATGAAGTCTGTGAGAAATTTGTGCAGATCACTTTTGTGTTTGAGGCTGTGGATGAAGACCTTGCATGACTTGTTGTTGATAAATGTTGTGAAGTGGTCATACCCTTCACAGGAGCATGTTTGCATGGGCCCACACAGATCTGAGAAGGTGTGGCTGAGTGTGTTGGTGCACATCTGTGTCATTTTTGCAATGTTGTGTTGTGAATGTTTGCCCTTGATGCAAGGCTCACATATCCCAAGAGCATTGTGGGTCACATCACTGGTGATGGCCATGCCTGTCAGGCACCATATTTTTGGTGCATTTAGCTCTTTATTTTCTTTTACTTTTCTTTTATATTTTCCTTGATCTGATAAGATTAGATGATCTTATCTTTCTTTGTCATCATCTAATCTTATCTTAGATTACTTACTGTCGCTTCGTGCTAGGCTCTGTCTAGATAGGCCTAGGTCTATTGGATGGCTGCACATCCCCTTATCTTGTACTGCGGTCTTATACTGCTTGACCTGCCCTTAGGTACTGTGCTATGGTCCGTGTGCATAGGTACTTACTATAAGTAGCTCAGTAGTATAGCGAATAGACCCCAGCTTGATACAGCTGGATATCCTTTCTTTTGAGTGATCATTAGAGAGTGCGCCCAGCTAGACTTCGGTCTTACAATGCCCTTGACCATGCCATTGTGGACCATGCACAGGATGGAGTCCACACCAATGTGACCTAGGTGGTGATGCCAGGTCGGTATGTTGGTGGTAGCCATGCTCATGCATGCAATGAAGGCAGAGGGATCTTCAGAGATGTCAATGCCTTCAGGTGGGAATGATGTGACATGTGTGATTCATGCAGTGTTGGGTACATGCATGTGTGTATTGAGGATGTAGAGGCTATCCTCAAGGTGGCCAACACATGTTAGTGCATTATCCTTGTTGAGGATCTTGCATGTATCCCCATTGAGTTGGACATGTGCACCACATTTTATGAGTGCAGAGACTGATAGGAGATTGCTGTGGAGCTTGGGGACATAGAGTATGTCCTGCAGGATAGTCTGGTTCCATTTCTTGTTGGCATGCATATTTGTGTAGATGTTGCCAGCACCCTCAGCTAGAATGTAGCTGTTATCACCTAGCCAGACTTTGTGCAGTGTAGTGAATGGATGGTAGAGATAGAACCAGTCATGGTTGGAGCTCATATGGTGACTGGTGTTACAAGGCACTTGCTTTGGCACCTCATAATGCATTTTTTCCTTTTTTCTTTTTCTTTTTCTTTTATTTCTTTCTTACTTACTAGTAAAGTGTAGTATTATTACTACAAGTGTGAGCTTAGCTCCACTTTACTTAGTAAGGACTTATCCTTTTCTTTTCTCTTTTATAGTACTTAAGTAATTACATACTTAAGTGTGAGCATAGCTCCAAGTACTATATTAGGACTTATCTTTTTTCTCTTTTATTTATTATAACATTTACTTGCTAAGGACTATTACTATACAATTAGCAAGGACTCTCTTTTCTCATCCTTATTTAACTTTGTTTATCTCATGTTCATTTCGTGCTTGTGGCTGAGCCACTTATAGCACTTAAACGCATATTTACTGTGCAACTTCGTCTACTTACTGCGCTTTACTGCACAACTTTGTTTACTTACTGCGCCTTACTGCGTAACTTTACTATAGTTAGATCGCTAGTCTTGTATAAATAGTTGACAGACTGGCGGTCTTAAACCCCAGTCTTGTCAACTTCGCAATCTAGGGAATCTTCCTTATACTGCGCTTGATCTAAGCTTGTCAATCACTCGCTTCACTCTCTCTAAATTAAGTCAAGAACTCTAAAGTCACTAGAACGTCACTAGATCTCTTGCACTCGTCATCCTGGATCTTCATATCATTATTGGTGGAATTGTCCTCATAACCATATTGTTAATCCCATTCTTCATTGTCATCAGGAAGCTCTATTACGTTCATCAAGCCAATATCCTAAACTTAGTTACCAGGAGTAATATTCTAGACCTTCCCTAAGACCGTCCAATAGGCTGCTCTTAGCAACTGGCACCAGAGTTGATGAGCCAGCAAGCTGTGGGGGCATTGTGTTGTGCAAGTTTTTTGGCAACTTTGAAGAGATTGAATGATGCATCATTGTTATCATCTTTGTCATGCATTTGAGCATGTAGTGCTGTGCTGTCAGTAGTGACATGTGCCATTGTGGCACCCTTTTCAGCTTTGAGCTTGTGACAGTCTTTGACTTTGTGGCCATGGATTTTGCAGTGTGTACAAAATCCTTTCACCTTGCACTTTGCCTATCATTCCTCATCCAACATTGTAGGTCCTTTGCCATTAGTTTTGCCTTTGAAGCATGCCATGAATGTGCCCATGGAATCTGTGGTGTGGTTTCAGCATTGCTCCTCAAGTGTGACTTGCTAGCAAACATTCTCAATGTTGAGGTTGGTCACCTTCATGGCAGTGAGGATCATTTTGAGCATGTTGTAGGATGGAGGGAGCAAGATGATGATGGTGACAGCAATAAGTATTCTATAGAGTCACTGCCTGATGGAGGAGAGAGTGTGTGTATCACACTATCACATTAATTTGTGGTTCAAGGGGGGTGTCATCAGAAAGAGTGTTGCAGAATAGCTCACTGATCAAGTAAGTGATTTTCTGTTCCATTTCCCTTCATATTGTGTCATCAGCTTCTCCCAGGTGTTTTTTGCTGTT
>QLPN01003040.1:0-12722 GCA_003314395.1 Albatrellus ellisii
GTTTTGAACTACAAGCACGACGTCATTGTCAGCCCTGAACACGTCCACTTGCCCCTGTTGTGCCAGAGTCACGAACATCAAGCATTCGTCTTCATCTTGCGACGGCAGTGCTTATTCACACTACCTTCCTTGCCATTTTGTGACAGACTCCTCAGGTCGTTCGCTCACGTCGACATTACCTGACAATAAACGCTTCAATGACACAGGATGCATCGGCGTGCTGGTTTTCTGAATAATAACATCACTCGACTGCATGCCTAAGTTACAGCCATGTCTCCTTCTCTCTTTGTCCTGATGTCCCTACTTTTCTTCCAGACTGTCACAGCATGTCCACTTATTGTTCTCGCCACTACAACAATGTGGGACAATTTTCACAGACTCTGTCCAAAAGTAATGCCCATCCCACACTGGAAATTTATGGTGTCAAGTGTATTTTCTATTACTGCTCCTGATGTCCTTCCCCATGACACTTTTTATGGTGGAACTCTATCCATGCTATGCAGCTTGGACAATAGATTCTCTCTTCGGATCGCGTCGTTGATTGATCTACGCACTCTCATCTTCGTACATGGACTCCCACAGTAGTGCATAATCGCAAAAACGTACTGTCACTTTTCAATAGCAGACAACAATGACAGTACCACTCGTATTACTGTATGTAGAGAACTATTACTATACAATAACGCCGAATGTTATAAAGAGACTCTTCTGTGCTCCCAAAGCTTTTCAGTTGTACAAACATCATAGTGGTGTTGCTCAAGCCGTCATGCGCCAGATCAACACCGGTAGCTCCAATCGGTCTCAACAGGGTTATCGTCCTTTACAATCTGATGATACCATGTCACATGACTCGTGTAAAATGCTCTGTACAAAGCTCCATAGTGGGAAAATAACACATGATGAGGCGTTGGAGCTGAATAAAGCCTTGCATAGACCGTAAGTTCTGCTTTGGTATATTCATGTCAACGTTAATATTTTATTGCAGCAAATACCGCGAAAAATTCATCAGATTGGACGGCATGAATGATTTGTTATCGTGGATTCAGAGTCATGAACCAGGGTAAAATTTCTCCTAATTGACAGGTCTCACAGATGCTGACTCATTGTGTTTTAGGTCCAATCCTGGGGAGGAGTTGCGTGTTATGTCCTGCATCCACACTGTCATCAAAGCTGAGACCACCACCCTGAGTGACAAAGAATTATTGGCAATCACAAAACGTTTGGGGTTGCAATCTAACCTTCCTACGAATACATTTGTCATCTCTACCCTTACATTGTTTGTGAAGCAACATGGCCCAGAAAGAACCATTCATGCCTTGTGGGAAAGTCTTCCTATGTATCAGAAGGGATCGAGTTCGAAGAATTCTGTCATTATTTTTTTGCTCACGACTGCAATGGGACGTGAAGAATATGGAAGTGATGAGCTTAGGATAGGATATGTAGTACGGACCATCCTTGTGTCTTTCGCTGTCGCATGTGACTAATCATCACAATCAGAGTAAGATCCTTACCTTGTTGGAGGATTTCTATCCACTCGACAATGACGACAAGCAGCGGGAAGAAATTGGAAATTTAAAGAATCAGATAACTAGCCGCTACTGCCCCCAGTCCGAAAACACACTACAGGCAAAATACTGGTCCAAAGAAAATATTGTCAAGTTGTTCACAAACTTGTGGAAAGATGTGGAGAAAAAAGATTCATCATAGGAACACATGCAGAACAGCTGAAAAAATGCAACTGTTACAATTTTCCTTAACTCTACCTACATCTACTGGCATACTGTGCCACAGCATTTTACTCCACACACATTCCATTACCCAGTACTCCAGAACTTTCTATTCTGCAGCTGATGTACAGCTTATTTGTGCAGGTTTGGGCAGGCAATGAGCAGTGATAGCATTGATATGATGATGATAAGTGTTTCCCCAGATAAGGGAAGAACAGATGACAAGTCTGCAGCAGTGTAGTAAGCCATGGGCACAGCAAGTGCCATGATGTGATAGGAAGAGATGCTAGCAGGTGGAGTGAGATGAGAATAAGCTGATGGTAGTAAAGGTACTCACTCAGACAACATGTCAGAACATCTGAGGAGTTTGTAGGTAGGTAGTCTAGCTTATATAGTACATGGTGGTAAAGTTGTAGCAGAGAGTGTAAAGTAGAATACAACAGTTACCATAGTGGGAGGGATGTGTGTCGTCCCAGAGAAAGGGGTGGAGTGTGAAGTGCTTGGATGTGTAGGTAGTCCAAGGAGGAAGAAGTATGTGTACGTATGTTGTAAGTGCCAGGCACCATTATTTGGTGCATTTATCTCTTTATTATTTTCTTTTTCTTTTATGTTTCTCTTTTGATTATGATTAGATTAGATCATCTTATCTTTCATCTTATCTGATCTACATCTAATCATTTCTACTTACATTCCTTTGGTCTAGACTATGAGGTCATACCATGATGTAGCTGCATGGTACCATAGCTTACTGTGGAGTTGTACTGTAACATCTGCCCTAGAGTAGTGGTGCTGGTCCGTGCACCTTCTCATAGAGTATATAGATAGCTGTAGTATAGTGAATATACTCCAGCTAGTTATGGCTGGATTTCCTCTTCTTTTGAGTGATCATTAGTTGAGTGCGCCCAGTCTCCTGCTTTTAGGGATATATGCAGACTCCGATCTCATAGTAGGTAAATAGTATATGTGTGTGGTGTGATAGGAGAAAGCCAAATGAAATATGTATGTTTGTACAGTAAAACTTCAACACAGCTTGTACTATACCTATCCCAGTAGAATATTCTATGACCTGGCATTGTACTGTATATAAAGGACTCAAAACAGTAGTAGTTACCTTTTGCAATAACAAGGTTATAAACAGGTGTTATTCTGCACAAGAAACACCAAAAAGTATCCTAACTAACAACAAGGACAATAAGTGTTGAAAGATGGGCAATATTATAAATGGTGAATAGATTGTTTTGACACAGAGATAGCCTTGTAGGCCAAGATGTAGTTAAAGTTAGAGGAGGACCATAGTCCTGATGTCATACATGACTAGAGAGATAGATGAGGCCTAAAGAGATAGAGAAGGCCTGTAAGAGAAGAGAAGATGTGTACCAGATGGTTGAGGGCACACAGAAGAAAGAGAGAGCTGCATAGAGCAGAAGAGATACTCACCTCAGCACATGCAGAAGTGCTGAGGTGAGAAGATGATATGAGACTGGAGTCTGCATATATCCCTAAAGGCAGGAGACTGGGTGCACTCAACTAAAGATCACTCAATAGAAGAGGAAATCCAGCCATAACTAGCTGGAGTATATTCAACTATCTAAGAAGACTCTATATACTCTAGCTATACATGCATGGACCAGTGCAGTAACTAAAGGGCAGGTCAACTAGACAATACCTGCAGTAAGTAATGGAACATGCCAAAGGCACATGCTATGACCTCATAGTCTAGAACTAAGGAATGGAATGAGGATTAGATATGATCAAAGGAGATAAGATGAAATGATATGATGATCATATCTAATCTAATCAAGATAAATGAAAATGAAAATGAAAAGAATAAAAGAACTAAATGCACCAAATAATGGTGCCTGACAGATGAGGAGGTAAAGAAGATATAGTAAGAGCAAGATAGAGTTTAAGAGGAGCTCAAACCATTAAGAGAAATAAATACCAATAAGATGAGATAGAGATAAGTATACTTAATAAGTAAACAGTGTGATCAGCATCATAATGTAATGAAAAAACCAACAAAAAAAAGAAGTGTAAAGTAAGTTCTCACCTCAGTCTCAACAACAACATGAGGACTGAGGGGAAAAAAAGTGAGCTCTCATAAACAGGCTAGATAAACTGACTGGCTTAGAACTGTATAATAGTGGAGTGATCAAGAAAAAAGAGGCAGTAATCATATGTTTTCTGCAGAGAGGAGATGAAAGTTTGCATGCACATTGGCTTCTGCTGAGTTGCCTTAAATGGAACTAGTAAGTCATACATGTGTCAGTTTGTGATTTCAACATTACCTTAGCTTAGTCTCTTGTATGGTATGCTACTTGTTTCCAGTACAAGTGAAGTAAGGTTTGAGGATCAATGATGATCACATAACTAAGACATGCCCATAGTGAACTACTAATAATGTAGCCACAAGTGTGAGAAAATGAGATGTAAACAAAGGTAGATAAAAACAAGAGAAAAGATGTTGATGATCATAGGTTACCTAATCAACTCCTTCCTTTTTCGTCCTGCTACTATACACACACACATACATATGTACATACACTTACACACTTCAAGTATTCATACATCCATAGTCCATGCACAACTTACAGTACTATAAGTAGCTTGTGTCACTACCATACAAGAATAAGAACTATCTTCAGTTCCACTCCCACACATGACCTGTGTTCGTCAGGTTATGGGCCCTGCCTGGGTCATCTGCAAAACTCTTACTCTCACTCTTGCTCTTGTGCTGTCCACTCTGTCACATCAACCAATACTTTTACTTGCCCTCACCTTACTGCAACTCTCAGCATCAGTCTCTGTACCTAAAATCAATGTCACTCTGGAAGGTTTGACTGACTACCACCAATGGGTGAACATTCTCAAATCCACCTTCATCATCATGGGAGTATGGTATACAATATCCAAACCTCCCATCACTCCTGTCATCAGCTCTACTGAAGTTCCTGGAGGACTACCCATTGAGACTACTGTTTGCACAGGTATGAGCCAATGAAGAGGAAGAAAAAGCAGGTGGTATTGAGGATGGTGAGGGTGTGGTAGAGAGTGGTGTGGGCTAGGCCACAGAGCAAGGATACATGGTAAGACATATTAGTAGATGCCTTAGAGTGGGTAGAAGTGGGGGCATAGGTATAAGTAGTGCACTCTGAACTAGGTTCAAGCAGAGTGTAAAAGTGGGTTTGTTGAATGTAGTGTAAGAACGTGGTAGTGGGTGATGTAAGTGTGTAGAATGTGCATCAGAAAGGACATAAGGAAGACATATAGTAGTGTAAGTAGAGAGAAGCTGAACAAATTCTGTGAATATTTCCAACAACTACCACAAACACCAATGAAATACAGATTTGGTGCAACAACAACGAGATCACAAAAGCCATCATCTCTATGCATTGTAGTGCACAGCCTTCCATCCTCATCTCCTCCAAAGCCATCTTAGCCTGTTGTGCGTGGGAGTTGCTGAAAAACACATATGGTCATCAAACCACAGTCACCACATTTGTCGAATTCCAGTCCATGTTCATCTCTAAATTTGACCTCCATGCACCTCTCACTCCACAGATTGACACTCTATTCATAGCTCAAGACAGACTCTCTGCATCCAGCATTGACATCAACAACCAGCAGATGTGTTTCATCTTACTACATGCTCTTCCAGCTTCCTGGAACTCCTTCTCCTCCACTGTCCTAGCTTCCTCTGATGTCAACACACTCAGCCTCTCCATCATTTGCAGCAGAATCCTAGATGAGGAAGTGCAGTCAAAGCCACAATCTGCCCTCTCTGCCTTCCACTCTTCTCCTGTGCCAAGCCAGTGTGGCGGGAAGTTTTGCAGTCATTGTAAAAGAAGGAACCACACAGTAGAAAGCTGTTGGGTCCTACATGGTATTCTGGCAGATGTTAAAGCAAGGTTGGATAAGCAGAAAAAGGAAAGAGAAAAGGACACTCCTGATTCCACACCTAGCCTTAACACCATGTTGTCTGCTACATCTGTTTCTGTATTCAATGTGTACTACTATGTTGGAGGGACTGATGCCTGGATGCTTGAGTCTGGTTGTATGGACCACATCACACTGCATCATGTGGACCTTGACTCATATGTCAAAACAACCCTTCAAAGTGTGACTGTCGGGAATGGAGCCTCTACCCCTTGCCTTGGAAAAGGTTCTTGTGGATGTCACCATGTACTGCCTGACTGATCAGAAGTCTCCTTATCACTATCCGACATTCTACACATACCAGGGGCATCTGGGCAATTCCTTTCTGTCAGTAAGCTCACCAGCCTTGGTTTTTGTGTCATCTTTGAGGAAGGGACCTGCTCCATCTCTCCCATGGGGTGACTACTCAGTGTTGGTTGACTTCAGAATGGCACCTACTGGGTTGACCTTCAAGTTGTTTGTGCAGGTATGAGCAGGCAGTGAAAGTGAATATAATTGTAGTCATGATAGACAGCATGTCCCTAATAGAGGGAAGAGTTGCAGTGGTAAGACCTGCAGTGGGTAAGAGATACAATGAGCACAGTAAGGGTGACATGGTGTGATGAGAGGTGTCAGACAGGCAGGTAAGACATCTAAGTAGGTTTAACAGACCTGCAGCAGGTAAGAGATACCATGAGCGCAGTAAGGGTGACATGGTGTGATGAGAGGCACTGCAGGGAAGAGGTGAAGGAGTATAAGAGTAAGATGGGGAAATGTACTCACTCAGACAGGCAGGTAAGACATCTGAGGAGGTTGTGTGTATGTAGTCCATCTTATATAGTATGTATGGGTAGAGTTGGTGTGGAGTTGGTATGATAGAGTACAACAACTACCTTATGGGGAGGGATGCACGTTGTCTTGGAGACTTGAGTGGAGTGGGTAGTGCTTGGACATGTTAAGGAGTCCAAGGAGTAAGAATCAGTTGGTGTATGTGTAGTATATGTGAGCAGTGCGTATGTGATGGAGAGAAGGAGGGAAGCTGAATGAAAGACAGTGTATGTTGATATGTGCTGTGCCAGGCTGAAGGGAGAAATCAACCACAACCACAACAATGCTGGGGGGTGCAAGTCATAAGATTCTCTAGACACCAAGGAAAAAGAGAGTTTTAGTAGTTAAGGGCGATAATGTGACATGATTAGGGCAACAGAAGGGAATGCAATTCCCATAACAGACAGGTGATATGGCAAGATAAGGGGAATGCAACAAAATGGAGAATTGACACAATGCAATGGAGAACGCAACTTGAGGGAGGACGCAATAGAGAACGCAATGCAATGGAGAACACGACTGGATGCAATGCAATGGTGAAGACAATGCAAAATAGATGTGACCTACGAAGAACACGCTATTTCCTTGCAAATGTGGACATGCAGAGGAAAGGTTTGGGCTTGCTTTTTTTTTTTACTTGTAATTTGGATGGGGAGGGGAAGTGAAATTGTAGGCTGGGGGAAATCTGCCTTTTTTGACAGACGATGCACTATCTAAATACAAGCCTAGCTCCAAGACTGGAGCACAACAAAACACAACAGAAAATTTACAGTGTAGGGTTGATCATAGGGATATTTGAAATGAGGTGGAGTCTGGATGCGAGCGAATAAAGTATTGTACTATAGCGGATGAGCAAAAGAGGAATAGCGCTGATCGCACCAAATGCTGACTTTGCGACTCATGCCTCCATGGTTACTTTGGTGGGTCTAGACCATGCCTTGGCCTATTTGTCCTATCCCTCGTCGGCCAACCCAGTATTGTTTTCCAATGCCTGTGTGAATGAGCAATTGCTGTGACTGCAGATGATTGTCATGTGCAGCATGTTAATGTCGCTGTGTTCGCCTAATATCGCTGATTGTTGTTTTCCAGCATGATTGTTGTTTTCTGGTGTTATGTGCATGTGGTGCTCGTCAACATGCATCAAGATCAACACAAGTCCCTGCTGCTCTCCACTCCATCTCATCCTCTACTGTTTGCATCTGGCACAAATGGCTCAGCCACCTGCCAGAAGAGGTTGTCCATTGCATCAAACCTTCCCAACTCTCAGGGTTCTCCTCTCCTTCTGGACCCTTCCTTGTCGCCTTGCACTGGGTGCCTCTGGGGCAAACTATGTGAGCGCAGGTACGAGCCAAACAGAGAGAAAGAGAGATAGGTGGTGAGGGCGTAGTAGCAAGTGGTGCACACTAAGGCGCAGAGTGGGGCGACGTGGTACAACATTTTGTAGATTATGTTATATGGCTATAGAAAGTGGGGGGTGTAGTAGATATAGTGCGTGCTGCACTGAGTTTAGGTGGCATGTCAATGCGGGGTTGTATGTGGGGGTGTAGTACATGCTACACAAATGTGGGGTTAAGTGAGGTAAGTGGGTCTAGAATGGTCTAGAGCATTCTATAATGTGGTGGTGGGTTTAGTAAGTAAGTATAACGTGTGTCAGTAAGACGTAAAGAAGACGTGTGTAAGTAAGTAGAGTGAAGCTGAACAAGTACTGTGGATATTTCCAACAAACTACCTTGTTTGCCTTTCTGTATCTCACACATGCATGCCACCGAAACACTTGGTCTCATCCACACAGACTTGGTTGGAGCTGTCAGCACTGCATCTGTTGGACCTGGTAACATATACTTCACCACTTTCCTTGATGACCACACTGGCTTTGGAGTTGTATACCCACTACACACAAAAGACCAGTTGTCACTGGTTCTGGAGCATTACCTTGCTTGGGTCCATGTGCTCTTTGGTTGGTGGCCACTTGTCCTATGCTCTGACTGTTACGAGGCACTTGCTTTGGCACCTTGAAACGGTTTCTTTTTCTTTTTTCTTTTCTTACTTACTAGTAAAGTGTAGTATTATTACTACAAGTGTGAGCTTAGCTCCACTTTACTTAGTAAGGACTCTCTTTTCTTTTCTCTATTATAGTACTTAAGTATTTACATACTTAAGTGTGAGCTTAGCTCCAGGTACTATACTAGACTTATCTTTTTCTCTTTATCTTTCTTTTATTTATTATAACATTTACTTGCTAAGGACTATTACTATACAATTAGCAAGGACTCCCTTTTCTTGTCCTTATTTACCATTGTTTATCTCATGTTCATTTCGCGCTTGTGGCTGAGCCACTTATATCACATGGACGTGTACTTACTGCGCTTTACTGCGCATTCTCGTTTACTTACTGCGCTTTACTGCATAACTTTACTATAGTTAGATCATTAGTTTTGTATAAATAAGTTGACAAACTGGCGGTCTTAAACCCCAGTCTTGTCAACTTCGCAATCTAGGGATCCTTCTCTCACTGCGCTTGATCAGAACTTGCTATAAAACTCACTCCTCTCTAA
Organism: Albatrellus ellisii; assembly: GCA_003314395.1. Taxonomy (NCBI): domain Eukaryota; kingdom Fungi; phylum Basidiomycota; class Agaricomycetes; order Russulales; family Albatrellaceae; genus Albatrellus; species Albatrellus ellisii. Next base: position 9,026 of record QLPN01003040.1, read on the forward strand.
GAACTAAGTCTAAGAACTCTGAAAGTTACTAAGACATCTTACGCTAAAGTTAAACTGGATTCCCATATCATTATTGGTGGAATCATCCTCATAACTATCTCATTAATCCCACTCTTCATCGTCATCCGGAACCTCTATTACGTTCATCAAACCAATATCCGAACCTTGGTTACTAGGAGTAACATTCTAGACCTTCCCTAAGACTGTCCAATAGGCCGCTCTTAGCACTGACCATGGAGGGGAATACATCAACTTGAAGGTCACTGACCAGCTTCTTGCTCATGGAATTGTCCACCAGTGCACAGTCCCTTACTCACCACAACAGAATGGCTGTGTGGAGAGGTGGAATTGCACCATTCTCGATCATGCACTCTCACTCCTCCATTGTTCTGGGCTATCCCCCAGTTTCTGGGAGCATGCTGTGTGGATGGCTGTGCACACCTATAACTTGTCTCCCACCAAATGATTGAGTTGGCAGGCCCCCACATCCCTTTGGTCCCCCATGACTGCCCCTCTGGACATGTTGCACCTCCATGTTTTCAGATGTTGTGCCTGGGTGAGAGTCCCTGATCATCAGTGCTCAAAACTAGATGCAAGATTGTGTGCACTCACTTTTGTTGGGTATGAAGCCAGTACCAAAGGGTGGCTGTTCTGGGGTGCCCTCTTGTGCAAAACTGTCATCAGCTGTGATGCTGTGTTTGAAGAGACCATCTTTCTGGTGGTTGACGCCATCTCCATGCCAACTGTACATGACCTCTTCCTGCCCACATTGTCCCACTCATCCAATGATGACAGTGATGATGATAGCAATGATGGTGGTGATGACTCCTCTGGTGATGGTGGTGATGGTTCCTCATTTGATGGTCTGCCTGCCACATGTGATGACACACCTGTATTGACTCCTCCATTTGTCCTCCCAGATGTCCCTCCGACTGCATCTGCTGACACCCCTGTCTCCATTACTGCTCCTCTTGTGTCTCTGTCTCCTCCTCCCACACCTGTTACTCCACCTTGTGCTTCTGTGCCTGCTGTTGCACCTCTGCATGTCTGTGCATGCTGTGTTTCCCAGGTCAACAATGTGCCTGATCTGTCACTACCATGCTGGGCCAGTTGTGCAACTCCCTCTGCTTGTCAGCCTCATATGGTACTTGTAGATGATGATACACTTGGTTTGTGCCAGTCTCAGCGCATTGGGCATCGACCCTCTGTTTTGCTGATAGCTCCTACAGTCTGCATGCCTTCATGGATATCCTTGGCAAGGGGGGGGGGTCTGACAGCAACAATGTCTTTGCAACACCACAAGGCAGACCTTCAATTTCAGCAATTCTCTCCCACACTGTTTCACATGATCCACTCACCCTCAAACAAGTGCTCTCCAGCACAAACAGTGATTCCTGGCTCTCCACTTGCAATGAGGAACTTGCATCACTAAGCAGACTACATACCTAGGATCTTGTAGATCTTCCAGCAGGACACAATCTTGTAGAAAACAAGTGGGTATTCAAACAAAAGGCTGATGGTTGCTACAAGGCTCAACTAATTGCAAAAGGCTACACTCAAATCCACAGTGTTGACTATGCTGAGACATTCTCCCCTGTTGCACACTTTGAGTTGCTTTGCTCACTTCTCACAATAGCTGCTCTGGAAGACTGGGAGATCCATTCAATGGATGTTAAGTCTGCATTCCTGAACACTGATGTTGATGAGGAGATCTACATGAATCAACCACATGGCTTTGTAGTTCCAGGGACAGAAGGAAAGGTGTGCCACTTATCAAAAGCCATCTATGGCCTAAAGCAAGCTTCCCACCAATGGCACCAGAAGATGCATGGTGCCTTGCTCAACCTATCATTCACTTGCACCCTTTCCAACTCCAGTATCTATGTATCCACTTCCTCCACTGTGCCCCTTATCATTGTCCTCTATGTTGTGACATTACCATCCTGGGAGGGTCACTTGAAGAAGTAGAACAATGCAAAAGGGTACTGAAAACCATCTTTGACATGATGGATCTAGGGAAAATCAGCTCTTATCTGGGTCTTCACATCACACAGGACTGCTCTAAGTGCACTCTTGATATTGATCAAGAGGCATACATTGGAGACCTCCTCAATTGCTTTCATCTGGAAGACTGTGGTGCAATGATGACTCCTCTGCCCCCAGGAACATCACCCACTAGAGCAGAAGCTGATTACCTTGCACCTGCTACTCTCTGCAGCAACTACTGCTAAGAGCGGCCTATTGGACGGTCTTAGGGAAGGTCTATAATAGTGCTCCTGGTAACAAGAGTTTGGATATTGGCTTGATGAACGTAATAGAGATTCTGGATGACGATGAAGAGTGGGATTAGCGATATGGTTACGAGGATGATTCCACCAATAACTATACAAGGATCCAGATTGACTTAGCGTAAGAAGTCTTAGTGATTGCTTTAGAGTTCTTAGACTTAGTTCTTAGAGAGGAGTGAGTTTATAGCGAGCGTTGATCAAGTGCAGCAGGAAGAGAATCCCTAGATTGTGAAGTTGACAAGACTAGGGTTTAAGACCGCCAGTTTGTCAACTATTTATACAAAGCTAAAGATCTAAGTATAGTAAGGTTGCGCAGTAAGGTGCAGTAAGTAAATGATAATGCGCAGTAAAGCGCAGTAAGTTGTGTCCATGTGATATAAGTGGCTCAGCCACAAGCACGAAATGAACAAGAGACAAACAAAAGTAAATAAGAGCGAGAAAAGAGAGTCCTTGCTAATTGTATAATAATAGTCCTTAGCAAGTAAATGTTATAATAAATAAAGAAAGATAAAAGAGAAAAGATAAGTCTAATATAGTACCTGGAGCTATGCTCACACTTAAGTATGTAAATACTTAAGTACTATAAAAGAGAAAAGAAAATGATAAGTCCTTACTAAGTAAAGTGGAGCTAAGCTCACACTTGTAGTAATAATACTACACTTTACTAGTAAGTAAGAAAAGATAAAATAAAAAAATAAAAAAAGAAACGTGTTACGAGGTGCCAAAGCAAGTGCCTCGTAACACTTACTGCCACTCTATCACTATGGTCTGTGCACTATACCAAACTGTATATATACTTCACTTGTGGTACTATACAAAATATGAACAATAGTTCATCTGTTCTTGTGCACGACCTGTGCTCATCATGTCCTTACCATAAGTTGGAGCTAAGCTCACAGCTGTAGTCAATACTACTCTTATAGTAAGTAAGATAAAAGAAACAGAAAAAAAGGAAAACCCATCTGATATGAGGTGCCTAAGCAAGTGCCTCATAACAGCTGTCATCCTGGATCATTGGAGTAGGTTCTCTTGCCACCCACATATCTGGTCCTTGAGCAGTCATAGTCAAGATTGTTGGGGGAAAGAGTTATAATGCAGGTTGGTTCAATAACCATAGACTCAAATGATGTGCCATTGGAATTGATTGGGGTGATTGTGAAAGTATGGGTTGTGGTGTTGATACTGCCAGATGGCTTCCTGTCTTCTGAAATTATATGCAACACCATGACATCCTTGAAGGGCAATCAATGTATTAGGGTGTGTTGGTGCAGTAAGAGAAATATGTATAATGTTTGCCTGACCTAGTTCTCTTATTAGAACAGGCAATGGGTGGAATGATGACAGTCAAAACTGTGTGAAGTGAAAACTCTTTACACCTTTTTCAAGGGTGTAAGCCTTTCAAATGCAGA
>QLPN01003045.1:2527-16291 GCA_003314395.1 Albatrellus ellisii
AGTTCCCTTGCCTTCCATTTCACATTTCTCATTCGCGCACAGCTGCCCCTCTTGATCTTGTTCACTCTGACCTAGTCAGTCCAATGGCAATTACATCCCTCAATTCGCACCATGCATACTTTGCCACCTTCCTCGACGATTTCTCCAGTTTTGGTATGGTGTATTTCCTATGCAGGAAGGACAGGTTTGCTGGTGTGCTTGACCACTATCTTGCCCGAGTGCACACCCTATTTGGCCACTGGCCTGGGTCCTTGCATTCTGATCATGGTGGGGAGTACATCGCATCATCAGTAGCATCATCACTACAAGACAAGGGGATTGAGCATCAGCTCACAGTCCCTTACTCACCACAACAGAACGGCAGAGCCGAACAATGGAATCGCTCAATACTCGACCATGCATTGAGTCTTCTACATTGCACAGGCCTGTCCGCAGGTTTCTGGGAACTCGCTGTCCACATGGCTGTCCATACCTACAACTTATCCCCAACCAAGCGGCTGTGTTGGCAAGTGCTGCAGGCTTTGTGGCAACCATCTTCCACACCACTGGACATGTCTCACCTGCATATCTTCAGTTGCCATGCTTGGGTCAAGTTCCCCGACAGTCAGTGCTCTAAGCTCAACCCTAAGTCATGGCCCCTCACCTTTGTTGGCTATGAGTCCGGCACCAAAGGCTGGGTGTTCTGGGACAAAACTGTCTCCTGGTGCATTGTCAGCAGGGATGTTGTCTTCAAGGAAAACATCTTTCCTGCTCTGGTAACAGCTGCAGCACCCACAGTCCTGGATGTCTTCCCACCTCCTCCTCATTCACCTGATGTTGTTGACAGCGACAACGAGGGAGACTCAGACTCTGGCAGTGGCTCTGACAATGGTGGTGGAGACGCACCATTTGACAACCCTGATGGTCCTCCCCTGGCCGGGTGTGCTGACATTCCAGGGTCACATTCTGCTCCTCCTGCTCCTGCTGCTGTGACGTCTGAGCCTGTTCCAGCTCCTCCTCCCATCACTACTCCTGCTGGACCAGATGATGTCACTCCTGTCACCCCACCTTGTGTGCCTCAGCCTGTTGTCCTGCCACCATGTGTGCACACTTGCCGGTCAGAACGTCATACTCATGACCTGGGGCCTCCCAACTCACCTCTGTTGCCTGGTCCTTCCTCTTCCTCACTGCACCACCAGCATCTGCCTGTCCAGCTGGTTGACGATGACTACCCTATCCCCCACAGGTTGCAGTGTGTCACACGTCATCCCATGTGTTTTCACAATAGCACCTATGGGCCCCATGAATTCGTTGACATCCTTGGCAAAGGGGGGGGTTCTGGCGCCGATGACGACGATGTTTTTGCTACCCCCCACAGTACACCATCCATTTTGGCTATCCTCTCTCATGCTGTGTCATGTGACCCCCTAACACTGAAACAAGCCTTAGATGGTCCTGACTCCACTGCATGGTGCTCTGCCTGCAATGAGGAACTCTCCTGCCTTGCCAAACTTTGGACCTGGGATCTTGTCGACCTTCCAAAAGGCCATAATGTTGTAGGAAATAAATGGGTGTTCAAGCACAAAGCTGATGGCAGATACAAAGCCTGTCTTGTAGCCAAAGGATTCACACAAATACAAGGGGTCAACTATAATGAAACATTCTCCCCAGTGGCATGCTTTGAATCACTCTGCACTCTCCTTGCCATGGCGGCACTAGAGAATTGGGAAGTACACTCCATGGATGTCAAGTCTGCCTTCCTCAATGGAGATCTGGATGAAGAAATTTACATGGAGCAACCCCAAGGTTTCACTGTACCAGGAGAAGAAACCAAAGTCTGTCACCTCTCCAAAGCAATCTACAGTTTGAAGCAAGCGTCGTGACAGTGGCATCACAAGATGCATACCTCACTTCTCAGCCTTTCCTTCACCTGCACATATTCTGACTCTGGAATATATGTCTCCAGTGGGTCATCTAAACCACTGATCATCATCTTATACATAGATGACATTACCATCTTGGGAGGATCACTGGAAGAAGTCAAAACATGCAAGGTGCAGCTACAGGCTCTATTTCAGATGATGGACCTAGGGGAGATTAAGTCCTATCTTGGGCTTCACATCACCAGAGACCATCAAAAACACTTACTCAAAATAGACCAAGAAGCATACGTTGTTGACCTCCTTGATTGCTTCCATCTAGTCGACTGCAACCCCACCACAACTCCATTACCTCCAGGCGCATCTCCTGTCAAGGCTGACAGCAGCTACTCAGCAGACCCTTCTCTTCGCTCTGAATATCAGCAACTGATCAGCTCCCTACTCTACACCACAATCATCTCACACCCTGACATCACCTTTGCCGTTATGAAGCTATCCCAGTTCCTAACCAACCCTCTCCCCACTCACCTGATGCTGGGATGACACATCTTATGATATCTCAAGGGCACAATGCACCATCGCCTACATTATGACGGTAACAGCCACAATGGTTTTGTGGGTTACTCAGATTCAGACTGGGCTGCTGACATCAATGACCACAAGTCCATTGGCACATTCATCTTTCTACTAGGAAATGGCGCAGTCACCTGGTCCTCCAGGAAACAACACACCGTTTCTCTATTGTCGACGGAAGCCGAGTACATGTCCCTTTCACAGGCGGCTGCACAAGGAATGTGGCTACACTCCCTACTCAAAGAAATTGGTTTCGGTTTTTCTTTCCCTCTCCTTTTATATGGTGATAACAAAGGATCTATCAATATTGCTAATAATCCTGTTGTTACTCAAGGGACGAAACACATTGACATTCGCCACCACTATATCCATGACTGTATCTCTTCTGGGTCCATTTCTGTTCATAGACTTCCCTCTTCCTCTGTCATTGCTGATGCACTTATGAAGTCCCTTGCTCTCCCTCTATTTTCCATTCATAGAACACGTCTTGGCCTGTTTGTGTGTGCTCCCAGTAAGGGGGGGTGTTGACATCCTTAGCTTACTAACCTACTCCTTCCTCTTTTGTCACTGTACTGTACTACACACTCCAACATCCACATACAAGCATACACACATCTTCTACTTTGTAGTCAATGGTCCGTGCACTACAATGCTTACTATAAGTAGATTACAATGGCATGTATAACAATAAGAACTATTCTAGTTCCCTCTCTGCATATGGCCTGTGTTTCACAGTGGCAGGATTGCAGTCAGCCATTTGGGATTGATCCAGAATGTCTGATATGTATGCTTCTTGGTTGATGTCCAAGGTACACTGTGATCTGTCCTGAGTAATGTGGAGTTACAGATATGACTTTATTTCTCCTAAGTCCATCATTTGAAAGAGGGATTTTAGCATGGCCTTACATGCCTCTACCTCTTGGAGTGAGCCTCCTAAGATTGTGATGTTGTCCACATACAAGATGATGATGAGTGGTTGTGAGGAGGTTGTTGAGACATAAATACCAGAATCTGATAGAGTGCAGGTGAATGAGAGCCCTAGAAGTGACCCATGCATTTTGTGATGCCATTGTTGAGATGCTTGTTTTAATCCATGTATTACTTTGGATAGGTGACAGACTTTTCCCTCAGTTCCTGGTATGATGAAGCCATGGGGTTGATCCATATAGATCTCCTCTTCAAGGTCACCATTGAGGAAAGCAGACTTCCCAGTCTTTGAGAGCTGCAATGGTGAGTAGGGTTTGTAAGGATTCAAAGCGGGCAACAGGTGAAAAGGTTTCTGTGTAGTCGACACTATGGATTTGGGTGTAACCCTTTGCAACAAGATGTGCTTTGTAGTGACCATCAGCCATCTATTTGAAGACCCACTTATTTCCCACAAGGTTGTGGCCTGGCAGCAGGTCTACTAGATCCCAGGTGCATAGAGAGTCTAGTGAATCCAATTCCTCTTTGCATGCAGTTCTCTGGGAGTCACTGTTGGGACCAGAGAGCACCTGCTTCAGAGTGAGTGGGTCATGCATGATGGCATGGGAAAGGAGAGACAAAAGTGAAGGGCTGGCTTGTGGCTTAGTGAAAATGTCATTGTCATTGTCAGTATCAAGGCCCCCCTCACCCAAAATGTCGATGAACTTGTGCAGCCCATATGTGCTGTCCCAGAAACACACAGGATGATGAGTGAGGTATTTGGAGTGCTGCATGACAGGTACATCACCCTCAACAAGCTGTGAGCAAGTGTGCTGATGACCAGGGGATGCCAGAGGATGGTGCCAGCAAGGTGGAGGGATGCTGTCATCCAGATGTGCAGTGCACTGTGCACAAACATGCAGAGGAGCACCAGCAGACAAGGAGGGGGCATGTGGGGGAGTAGAAGGTGTGTTGAGAGCAACAGCTAGAGGTGAGCATGGTGGGTCAGCATGCTCCCCACCAGGTACATCAGCCATGACAGGAAGCAGCAAGGGAGCAGCAGCAGGAGTGACAGGTGTGGAATTGAATGCTGCAGGCAGGGTAACAGGGGGTGTGATGCTGCTAGAGGTGTGCCCAATGCCATCAAAACCAGAGGGATTGTTGTCACTGCCATCATTGTTGTTGTTGCTGTCATCGCTGTTGGGAAAAATGTGTGGAGGCAAGGGGAAGATGTCAAGGATGGAGGGAGGCACAGCATCTCCACATGCTAGGAAGATGTCCTCTTGAAAAATGATGTCATGACTGGTGACAATGTGGTGCATGACCTTATCCCAAAACAACCAACCCTTCATACCAGACTGGTATCCGACAAAGGTGAGAGGTCATGTGTGGGGCTCAAGCTTTGTACACTGCTGATTGGGGACACATACCCAGGCATGATAACCAAAGACATGTAGGTGTGACATGTCTGGAGGAGTGCCATTGGGCAACCAAACAGCAGTGGGGGTCAGCCAACCTAGGTGCCACATAGGTGAGAGATTGTAAGTGTGCATGGCCATTCACACAGCCAGCTCCCAGAAACCCCCAGAGAGGCAGGCACAGTGAAGGAGGGAAAGGGTGCATTTGAGAATGGAATGGTTCCATCATTCAGCACATCCATTCTGTTGTGGGGAATATGGTATGGTTTGCTAATGTTCAATCCTGTTGTCAAGCAGCAAGGAGCTAATGGTTGCATTGACATATTCCCCCCTTGGTCCATCTGGAGGGCAGCAGGATACCAGCCAAAGAGAGTGAGAGAACAAGCTAGATAATGGTGCAGGGCTTCAGAAAGTTGTTCCTTGCACTGCAGAGGATACACAACCCCAAACCCAGAGTAGTCATCCAGGAAGGTGGCAAAATATGAAGATTTGGATGCAACAGAGCTGGTGCCAAGCAGACTGATGAGGTCAGAATGGACAAGGTCCAGAACATGGGAGGTGTGAGAGCATGAGAGGCAAAAGGAAGCACAGGGAAACTTCCCCTGTAAGCACCTGACACAGGGAGAAATGGAGGGAGAGGTGGTTGGAGGAGAAAAACCAGACAGCTGGATGGTTTGGATGCAATGTACCACAGCTTCCAATAAATGGCCTAAATGCTCATGCCAAAGGCAAACAGAGGGAGCAGCTGCAGTGTGCACATTGAGAGATGGTGCCTCAGATAACTTCTGTTAGATTTCTCCATGGTATTTCGTTCAGCTTCTCTATACTTACACTACTATATGTCTTTCTTACATCCTTACTGATGCACATTTAACCACTTACATCACCCACTACCACATTCTTACACCACGTTCAACAAACCCACATTTACGCTCTGCCTGAACCTAGTTCAGCACGCACTACTTATACTAATGCCCCCACTTTCCTACCACTCCATGGCATTCTACAATATGTCATACCACATCTCACCACTCTGTGGACTAGCCCACACCACCTTCCACCACATTCTTGCCCTCCTCAATATCATCAGCCTCCTTGCTTTCTTTGTTGGCTCATATCTGTGCAAACAACTTCAACCAGTAAGTGCCATTCTGAAGGAACCCTATGCTGAACTGCTGCCCATCATTAGTGATGGTGCATGTTCCATCCTTGTAGGTGATACAGAAACCAAGACAATCCAGCCTGCTGATGGACAAAAAGTGACCTGATGCCAAGGGAACATGCAAGAGCCCAGAGAGTGTGAGGGAAACAGATGATCCATCTGGCAATATATGGGTTGTTGTACCACTGCCTTTGCCAACACGTGGTATGGTGGAACTGTTTCCTACTGTGACTGTGTGCAGAGCCAGGGGTTTATATGTGGTCAAGTCAGAATGGTGAGGCAATATGTGGTCAGTGCAACTGGAGTCCAACATCCAGAGGCTGTAGCCCTCATAGTAGCAAGCATCAATTGATGAGGTAGTAGACAAGTGGTTCAATGTGGTAGGTCTCCCTCTGCCATCTGCAGGCCCTTTATCTTTGTCCTTCCCCCTCTTTTCCATCCTAGCTTTAACATTGTCCAGTATTCCATGGAGAGCCCAACAGGTTTCTATAGTGTGGTTGTGGTGCTTGCAGTGAGTGCAGAAGGACATGTTCCTTTGCATAGGACCTGTGTTTTGCTGGAATGCAGAAAGTGCTGGAGTGGGCTTCATCCTGGCTTCTTCATCAAGGATTCACCCATGAATGTCACTGAGAGAGAGGTGAGAGATGTTGGAAGATGCAAGGACAGAGGAGGTGAAGTGGCCCCAGGAAGCCAGGAGAGCATGGAGGATAATGAAGCACATTTGCTGCTCAGAAATATCTACTCCAGAAGTGGCAAGCCATTCTTGTACAAGTAGCAGTGCATCAAAGTTGAGGAGTAAGTGGTGTATGCATATCATACTTGCAGGTAAGAGCTTGGAATTGGACAAACACTCCCATAGCTGACTGCTTCCCATATATCCCTTTTAGTAACTCCCATGTACATGCTGCTGTAATGGCTTCAGAAGCTATGGTGGTTGCTGGCTGGGTGCCACAGTGCATTGAGATGATGGCTTTAGCAATGTCATTATTGTCTTCAAATAGCTGGATGTCATCTGCATTGGTTACTGTAGTGACTGGTAGAGTACCTTCTACTTCTCTTGTCAATAGTATGAGATCTGGCTTGGGTTTTGTGATAGTGTACCAGATTCCCATGATTATCAAGGTGGATTTGACCATGTTGGCCCACTGATGATAGTTTTCTGTCAATTCAAGGATGATGTTGATTTTAGGTATGGAGACTGAGTGAGATGGATGAATGAGGTGTAGTAGAAGGAGAATGTAGATCATGCAAGGAGATTGTGAAAGGACTATGATCCCAAGTCTTAGTAGTGAGGAGAGAGTTGTGCAGATGACCCAGGCAGGGCCCATAACCTGATGAAGGCAGGTCATGTGCATGAGTGGAACTAGAATAGTTCTTATTGGTACAAGATGCTACTACATGCTACTTATAGTAGTTCTAGTAGTGCACAGACCATGGGAACTTGTACAGTAGGACATGTGCATGTGTATGTACAGTATCAAGATGAAAAAGGAAAGAGGTTGTTACATAAGCTAGGGACATCAACAATTGCATCACTCTCTCTTTCCCTTTTTTGGGGTCTATCTTTTGGTTTTATAGTTGAGCTCCTTTTAAACTTTATTGTAATTGAGCTGTATAAACATCTCATTTTCTGTCCACATACCTCAGCACTCTTATCTACTGCTGAGGTATGTATCTCATCTGCTACTCTACCTCCTTTCTGACATACCTGTCTCTTGTAGCAACTTCTTGTCTATTCTGTGTACCCTCATCTGTACACCTTGTTGTTTTCTCTCATCAGATGTGGCCCCTTGGCCCACTGCTCTATCTCCTCAAGGGAACACCCCTTATCATTGCCACTGTCTTGCCTTGCTACAATGCATATCTATTCTGTGCTGTACTATATCTGTTGTTTGCCACCCTGGCCAGTTTTCCACAAGAAACTGTAATGTAAAAGTGAGAAAATGGGAAGGTCTTCGTCCTCTTTGAAGCTACTATGCAGGTCCTCTTCAGCTATGATGGAGGTGACTGGGACTGGAGTCAAGCATCCAGGAAGAGCCAGATGAGAGATATCAGCAGACATTTGAGATGGATTCAACAGCAGAAGTAGATGAAGATACAGGGGTAACCCTTGTGGCATTGATGGTAGTAGTGGCAGCTGGGTGGTGATGGAAGATGGTGGTGATGAAGACTTGACTGCTGCAGAAACATTTGAACTTGCTGTGTTTGCATGCAGGTTTCCATGGTGCTGTTTGTGTCATATATGTTGTCCACCAGGCACCAGTGATGGTAAGAGCAGCTTGTTGATGAACACAGGTCATGTGCAAGAGTGGAACTGGAATAGTTCTTATTGTTCTATAGTGATGCTACTGACTACTTATAGTAAGTACTGTAGTGCATGGACCAGAAGAGTGTGAGTACTCAGACATGTGTACATGCATATGTCTATGTATGTGTGTGTGTACAGTAGTGCAACTGAAAAAGGAAGGAAGAGGTTAGTCAGATTCATGTCAACACTTGTGTCATTCTTGACCAAGTGCTGTAGTTGTCTGTGCCAGTAAGCTGAGGTACATCAAGTTTTGGAGTTGACTTTGTAGCAGCATGAGAGATGTTAGAGATGATTTGAACAAAGAGTAAGATGACAAGTATTTGTTTGCATCTGCACATGAAAGCCCTAAAGAGGAAAAATGCACCCACAGGGCCCATAACCTGTTGAAAGATGGGCAATATCATAAATGGTGAACAGATTGTTGAGGTAGAGATAGCCTTGTAGGCCAAGATGAAGCTAGAGATAGAGGAGGACCATTGTACAGATGTCATACATGACTAGAGAAGTAGATGAGGCCTAAAGAGGTAGATAAGGCCTTGAGAGATAGATCAGGCCTAGAGAGGTAGATCAGGCCTGCAAGATGTGTACCAGAGGGTAGAGGGTATACAGAAGAAAGAGAGAGCTGCATAGAGCAGGTATGTCAGAAGAGAGCTCAGAGAGCAGAAGAGATACTCACCTCAGCACATGCAGAAGTGCTGAGGTGCGAAGATGATGAGATAAAGAAGATATAGTAAGAGCAAGATAGAGTTGAAGAGGAGCTCAAACCATAAAGAGAAAAGAAATACCAATAAGATGAGATAGAGATAAGTATACTTAATAAGTAAACAGTGTGATCAGCATCATAAGGTAATGAAAAAACCAACAGATTTTTCTCTCTCTCAGTATGCCCTTTCTGGCTATGGAAGGACCCTCCTAACATACAGCCCAGATGTGCCAATGGTGGCATTGTTCACATTCCAGCTAAGATAGGAATTAAATAGTTTCAACTATGTGTGACACAGTGTGACCATCATGCACTTTCTTTCCATTATGCCAGTTAACTCAGCTGGTAGTTGTTGTAAGGTACAAACAAGATGTTGAATGCAGTAAAGTATAAACAATAATTTTGAGGTACACAATTAATAAGGGAGATGAGATGCTGGCTCCTGTGAGCTCAGTGACATGGGAGGCTGAACACAGCAGCAAGCTGTGTAACAGTGTATGACAACACTAGAGTGAAAGGCCAATAAATTTGTGGTTAGCTTCATATCTAACTATAGATAGTTATAAGAAATAATAGAGTGGCATATGTTCCATCTCATACTGTATAGATGTAAGGATGAAGGCAGAACTATTGAATAATACAGGAAATAGAGAAGATGGTTTGTAACAATGGACATTCAATCTATAACACAATGTACATCTAACTTATTGACGATGTATCTGGACTACAAGACAGATGTTGCTTGCCCACAACTTGGTGCACAATGAGCCTCTCCTCTGCACTCAGTATCTCCACCCTCTCTGCAAATTGATTCACGTTGTGTGCTGCACAGTGCTGCAAGAACATCGCAATGCCTTCCTGCACGCCACATTGCCACACATCATGCTGCAAAGGAAAAAAATGAATCTCCATCAGATCATGTGAGAGCCCATGGGTGGCAGCACACACTCACCTGGAGGCTGGTGGGGACTGTTCTCAGGCTATGTGTCTGCACATCATCATTGTCAATGTGCATGATGTCCACCAGTGACACAAGGTCCTCCTCACTGCCCTCACTCTGCATACTTATACTGTCATCAGAGTCAGTATCCATAACTCTGGGTGCAATCATAGCTGTGGCCTTGCTGTGGCTGTGGAGGTAGTGCAGCAGCACCTTGAGCACCTTGACTGGGAATGGAATTAACATGAACTCATGCAGTGCTATTAAAAAAAAACCACAACCATCATCAGCATTCAGATCTATGCCCAGGAAAGAATCAGGGACAAAGTGTTGACATGGGGTTTTTGCTCTTTGCTCCAGCACCTGCACCCCACACACTTATTTACATAAGCCCAGTCTGTGCACCACCCTGCTATGTACCTAAAGGCACTTGTAGGGACATTGATAATTAGTCAAGTACTCACTCTCTCCCCAGCAATGGATTACCTACTCATTCTTTACTACTATTACTTCATATCCATGCTGGTGCTTCTTCTTCTGCTTGGGCTTTTGCCCAGTCTGTACCTGTGCACTCATGCCCACTCCCTCTTGCCTCCTTGAATGGAGTGCTTCGGCATCAGGAGACTGCCATGCTGATCATCACGCTTCAACACAAAGAGTGCGCATACTCTTCTTCACCTTTGAGTGCATCATGATAGCATCAGTGGATAAGAGGTGCACACACTGTTGCATGTCTCTGGGCTCACAATAATGTCACCTTTTACCATGAGGCCCTGAAGGCCCACATGCCCCTCTGCAAGGTAGAGTTGACACAATGTGAGCACACTGAGGCATGTAGGCTGGAAGCCTTGCAGTGTCTCCGCATTTTTGCACCATGTGTTCATGAGGATGTCAAGCCCTGAGCGTCCCTCCACATGCATTGTCTCAATAATATTTAGCATGACATCATGCTGGTTGTGGATGAGGAATGTGAACAGGATGATGAGGCTCTGTGTGTGGGGGCATGCATCAGTGGGGGGACTGCATCAGTGGCAAAGGCAGTGGTGGCATGCACCTGCAAGAATGAGGCAGTCTTAGCAATCATCATCCACTGGAGCATGGCCTTCAACAGCTTGGGAAGGACAGGTACAACAGCACTGTTGGCATGCCACAGCAGGTGGATAGTGAGGTCGCCAATCACCAGCCCACCTGACTCATCCTGGTTCTGCAGCAGCCATGTGATCACAGCAAGCATGTTCAAGAGGCCTGACTGCTGGCTTGCATCTGACCATGCAAGGAGCTGGCCTACATCCCTGTGCACAATGAGTGTCAGGAGTGCCATGCCATTCTGTGGTGTGGAGTGAGCACAGCATGTGGCAAGGTTGGGGGTGGTGTACCTGCAGTGTGTTGTGGTCCTCAGAAGTCTTGAGGTGGTTGAATAGTGTGGGAGTGAAGATAGTGAAACTGCCTTCAACCAGGCCTGATGCTGGCATGCCCCTGACAAGGCTGTTGATGAGTTCTATGGCAGATGAGTTGAGCTGGTGGCCATTGACAGTTTGGGTGCTGATAGCCTCTGCTAGCTTTGGGAGTGCCTCCCTCACAACTGTCTCATAAATGCCAGGGGTAGGAGATGATGTTATAGCACCAAACATGTCAATGACCGAGTTCAAGAAGTCCTGGTCTTAAAGCTGTGTGAAAAACAAGTTAGCATGTATCGATGAATGAGTCTGGGAATGCTACTCTATTTTTGTGGTTCTTCAACCAGATATCTAAAAGTGTGAGTATTAGATCTTGAGTGAGGTCAGTAGTCAGCCATTCTCCATTGCCAACCTCCATTATGGCAGACAAGGTCTCCAGGACCAATGAAAGTGAGTCATCTGTCATCTGCAGCATGAAGGGTTTGAGGCCCTGTGCTATGTGTGGCATGATGGATGTCAGCTCAGCACCTGGCATCTTCTTGCAGAAGCTGTACCACTCCTTGTCACATCAGCAACTCAAGCACAACTAAAGTGTACACACACTGGTGTATCACATTGATGACAGATTCCTTGAAAAAGATGGGAATGTCTGTCTCTGGGGACTCAATGGCTTGGATTGCTGCATTGAGGTACTGCCCTGTGATGCTGTCTGGCAACAGCTTCACAAACTGGCTCACAAATACCAGAGTGCAGCTCTGCAAGAATGGGAACTCTGTGCTTACAGTCAGCATATGTGCCTCTATCCCCAGAAAGTGTGATCAACCAGGGAATGACATCAGCCAGCAGTGACTTGATGTCGATCAGTGTCTGGTCTCTAATGAACACCTTGTAGTCTAGGATCAGCTTGGACTGGGGGTCCAGCATCGCAAGTGTTAGGGTTTAGCATGTGCAAGCAGCAAAACACCTATACTGGATTATTTGCCAGGGGACTCCAAAGCAAACACACAAAGACAAACTGCAATTCTGAAGTATTGAGCAGTGTAAGACAAGTATTTGTAACGAGGTTTTGATGCCTCTTACTATCATACATGAGTAAGTCTTTATAGTAATAAGAGCTGCTGCAGATGACTAGTGAAACAGATAAGACTGCACAATAAGGGGGGTTACAGCCCCTTTAGAGCTCCACTACCATGTTAGCTTTTCCTTATCTGATTAGATTGTTATTGCTCTTCTCTCCCTTCTGACACCCATGGCCCACACTATCTTTAGTCAGTGCAGTCTGTGCATGACTTCAGCATGTATATCAGTGGTGTTACAGCATCTGTAAATGATAAGCAGACGTCTCTTTTCTCTTCTTTGAGAAGCCTGCACCAGTCTTTACTCCATTCTACTTCAATACTCTCCCTCTGTTGTCCTTAACATGGGTGATCCTATCTTTATCTTCACTATCATCTTCTCTGTCATGATCTTCAGCACAACCACATTGCCTACCTCCACTACTTGCAGCATCATCGTCCTGAGTCCACCCCCCTTGCCTGATTGTGTCCCCATTGCCTTTGCCTTCATGCCACATCTCCTGCACCAACATACCATGTGTGAGTGGAGTGGAACAGAATAGAATGAAAAGGAAAAAGATGCATTCCTGAACCCATAAGTCCAAATCCTAACATCAGCCCCCTCCTATGCTCTTTTCACCTCAAAAAGACCTGCCTGTTACTCATATGCATCTGCATCATTCCCATAATATCCATCATCACCATAGCCTTCCTCTGCTATACTGATATGCCACTGTTCCTGTCCTTGAATACACGTGACGAGATGTTTGTTGTTCTATTTGTTGCACTTGGGACAACAAAGGTAGGTTTTGTTACATGGGTATGATGAGGAATGAGTAGAGGTTGAGGATTGAGTGAAATGAGGTGCCATGCAATCAGTCCATCAATGACCTATTTGATGACAGTTCCAACACACAAGAGGCCCTTTTTTCTTTCATCATGTTTTTGCAGCTCCACCTTGTAGTCAATTTGCTACCTCTCCCACTGGTGGTAATGGAGCAGGTATGGGTAAGGGGGGAGGACTTGGGAGTCATGTGATATACCCATGAGCCATATGAGGACAAAGCCTACTCTTGGCATCAGCATTGAGTAAACAGTTGGATATCTCACCTGCTAAGAGTGGCCTATTGGACAGTCTTAGGGAAAGTCTATAATGTTACTCCTGGTAACCAAAGTTTGGATCTGAGTTTGATGGACATAATAGAGGTTCCTGATGACGATAAAGAGTGGAATCAACAAAATAGTTATGAGGATAATTCTGCCGATAACAATACGAGGATCCAGAGTGACAAGTGTAAGATGTCATTTAGCGACGTTTTAGTGGCTTAGAGATCTTAGACTTAGTTCTTAGAAGATGAGGCAAGATTGTAACGAGCTTAAGTCAAGCGCAGTATAAGGAGAATCCCTAGATTGCGAAGTTGACAAGACTGGGGTTTAAGACTGCCA